>APFE031735344.1:0-19872 GCA_000404065.3 Pinus taeda | reverse complement strand
CTGATGTATTCTATAGTTGCATTATGAGTTAATAACTTGTGAATTAATTAATAACTAATTCACCCAACCCATCTCTAGTCTATTTTCCAGTTAGACTAAACACAACCGGTTTAACAAAGCTAAACTGAACACAACTCCATCAACTGCACCTCCAGTCCACTAAACTCAACTCACTTGAGTTCTAACTGAAGTCCTGCATGCAAATATTAGTCATCCCATAGGTAACCACGTATTTCCTTCTGGGATCTGCATGTACCACATCCGTAGCTCATCCTGAAGTGCTCCAAGAGAATAAGACAGTTTATAGTCTAAATATTATTATGAGCTAATAATATTTGACTGTTCTATATTTAGACTGAGCAGTCACTCCGCTGTGATCTAAAAATAGAAGTCCATCTATTTTTCCCAACTTGATCAATCATCCATAAACAACAACCTGCAATCCATAGACATGATCCACATGTCTAAAAATAGACATAGTCTAAAAATAGACTTGCGCCAAAAATAGCCTGCGGGCCCACTTAGTGAAGGTGACTCCTTTCCACTAAGCTCCATCATCTTGTTGCATTCTCAACAAGCATTTCTTGTTGCACACTTTTCAAAAATAGTACTACCCTAATGGAGAAACATGTGAAACAGAAAAGAAAACATGAACCATAAACATTCAAATAATAGTCTTAGAAACATTCACAATGCATGTGTGAAAACGTGTTGGCCTGGAAGGTTTTAATATTAATAAAAATTCCCAAGATACATAAATACAATGAACACCACTAGCTCCAATAGTGGAGCATTAGAGCCACTACTTTCTCCCCAAAAGTACTAACTCTATCTCTATAATGACTTGTGGGAGAATCCAAGGTTAAAATTCATTTCCATGAGAAATGAGTACCTATTTATAAATTGAGGAACGACCTTTCACATCCTCGTGACTCTTGAATTTCAAACTTCTAGTGACCTTTGGACATCTACAACCTTTGGGATTCCAAATGAATTTTGGAATTACATATGAGCTTTGGTACTACTTGCCTTTTGGACTTCCATGACTCTTTTGTTCATACATGACTCTTGGACTTCCACTTATTTATCTTTACAATTATTACATAATACATTATGACTTTTGCATCATCATGTGATGAGGACGTGACATGTCACTATATTTTACGAATGGGACTAATAGTTACTAACAACATGAACTTCTTCAGTGGTCATATGGATGCCACATGTATCTTAGTTCTTCATGCAACTTCAATCATTGATGTCTTCACCCTCCAAATGGTATTTGATCTAATGGAGTCTTTGAAGTGCTTTTATCATCAATATCAAGTGTGTTCTTAGTTTTTTTCGTGCCTCCTTTGGTTTTTCACTTTTCCCAATCTCTCTTTTGCATGATTTCGAAATTGTTCTTGCAATACCTGCATCTAGAATCACTCATGACAAGCAACCATTAGCTTGAAAATCTCATATTCTACCATATTTTGTGAAAATTTTTTGTTCATTCCTTTTAGGTGCACTCAAAAGGGGTAAAAGGAGATTATGGGTTCATGGGTGCACTTTCAAATGCTAAAGGGATGAGAATAGGAAGCTTCAAGGCTTCAACATGTTCTCATGCACTCAAGAGAGGGAGACAATGAAGGTAGGGCTCGTGGTACAAATCCAAAGGATTAATGGGAATGATTCAAGCTTCCCTTGCGTGTTGTGCACTCAAGGGAGATATGCAGGGCATAGGGTTCACTCTTGAAGGCTGATGGATGAAGGCTTCAGGACATCAGGGTGCGCCCATGTGCTCAAGAGGCCCAGGGGGGTAGAGGGCACAGTCCTAAAGGTTGAAGGATGATGCTTCATATATTCGAAATGAAGTCATGTGCTCAAGGGATCCACGAGGAAACATGCTGCA
The DNA here is from genome assembly GCA_000404065.3 of Pinus taeda. Lineage (NCBI taxonomy): Eukaryota > Viridiplantae > Streptophyta > Pinopsida > Pinales > Pinaceae > Pinus > Pinus taeda. The sequence continues at coordinate 17,975 of APFE031735344.1, read as the reverse complement.
TTGTGGAAGAATGAAGGGTTGGGATTAAGGCCTTTAAGGTGCACTCATGTACTTAAGGAGGGAGCACTTCTTCGAGTTTAATGAGTGCACTCAACGAATACCTAGTCCCTTGAAGGGCACAATTCGAGGTAAGGAAGGGGAAATAGGGTTAAGGAGTGTGCTTTATTCTCTTGGAGGGAACATGGAACACTTATGAACAAAAAATGAATCCCCATCAAGGCTTCAAAGTGAACTCATGCACTCTTGGCCTTAATGGGTTGGCTTTGAAACGAAGATTTTTCTAAGTCTAAGATATAGGGGAAGGGGCAAATATGATGAGTTTTAGACATAAAACCATGTGCGACATGTACCATCTCATCGAGAAATCTTAGAAAAACTTGAACAATGATAAATAAACATAAACATTTAACTTTGTACAAGTTCCCCAAGCACAACAAATGAAGTGTGTGTGATTGTAGCCCAAAAGTGTCGTTTTACAACAAAAAAGATGTTACGACCATGAAATTAACCAAAAGATATTCTAATCAATGTGATGACACTTTATACCATTCAAATATAGTTGAAACACATAGAATAACATGATTTCACATTTTATGATAAAAGCGACATCATGTATGATGGTGATAGTAGGCTCCAAAATTCATATGCAATGTAATTTTGGAGGGTGTTGTAGCAGCAAAAACAAGAGGATAGGGCCAAGGAGAAGGCATAGACCATGGTGAGTTTTTTGGTGGTACCAAGACTGAAAAGGAGAATTATAACTTGTATTTAAAGGAGGATAGTGTATGCCCTGTTGATATGGCCTAGGAACTATTGCCTCTGTTGGTTGACGAAGAAAAGTTAATATGTGCCTCCTTCTGATCCTTAATACACTTCTTTTCAAAACTATAAGATACAGACACTTGTGAGTTGAATATTTTTCCTTGCACAAAGAGAATATTTCTATTACGTTCAATGGGAACTCATTCCTAGGGTGCATCTATGGAAAAATATGGTTGATGCCCTTTGTGCCTCCTCTTGATTTTTATTAATCTACATTATGTCCATCTTTGCCAAACTTTGCCAAACTTTGGTTGGATATACCTCTTTTCCTTGCAACTTTAGAGTAATTTTTGAACATTGTTTTAATTTCCTCATAATTGTGTTGGTAAATATCTCCATTGGAAAGCATGTTGAGGGTATCCATCAACTCTTCTCTAACCCCTCAGAGTAAAAATAGCTTCATTGGTTCTGGATCAAGGGTGCAAGTAACAATATTGTAGCTCAGCTAAAATATTTCTTCAAAGTCCTCTATTAATTTGGCTATGTTACACTGGACAATCCCCCTTGTGGACAAGAGCGATCTCCCTAGATCCTAAATGGAAACTAGAAACAATCATGACAAATGAATTGACTCTTTCCCTAAGTTGAACTTAATCAAATTACAAGTAGTCTAACCGATAGATAGACCTATTACCAGTGTCATGAAAGGCCTGATGAAGATCCCTGGTTGTGACTTGATGTAGCTCTTCAATGCTTAATAGAACCTGCAAATATAAACCATGAAAAGGATCAAAATCACATGTGATATGGTAATTCAAACCACTTACCCTAACGATCAAGGAAATTAGGGATTGAACTTGCCTTAATGAACATAATAACCAATTACAAACTATTCATCATTTATAAAAGAAAAAAATCAATGGGAGAAAGTGCTCATTTGTATTAATCAGAGGATAAGAGGAGCCTTACAACCTTCCCCTTGATTCCTGAGTTCCCTACCAAATGCCTTCAATCTCTTCCTTAGATAACAATCTCTCCAATATCAAACTAGCAACATAAGTTTATATTCTCTGAATTCTAACCTCTTTCATCCCTCAACCCTCTAGTCCTTTTATAGATCAAAGAGGGGGGAGTTTCAGATCCCTAAGAAAAGGATGAACCCCCTTTAGTGATGGATTACGTTACCATGAGAAAAGGGATGGAGATGCATCTTATGAGGGTTATAATTTGAATAGTCATCACCTGGAAGCTTTCAGTTGGGAAATATTAAACCAACTAGGTTTCTAGAATGTACTTTTTGTTTTTACTTTCTATAATTCACCTGCGCGGGTTTATAGTTACAAAAAAATGCAGTTTTGCACTATTCTCAAAGTCAATTTCAGCGCATGTGCCAGAAACACAAGAGAAATCAATGCAGGTGGAACTTAACAAGCTGTGAGAGTTATTTGACCCAAATTTATCATGGACTTTAACACATTTTGAGTTGTTGGACTTCTAAGGGAGATAGTTTCAACATGTTCACGGATGGTAATAATATCCATAAATACATCAAGTGTCATGGAGACAAATTGATGTGTAACAGATTCCCCCCTAATGTGCAAAGTCTGAAAAACAAGTTTGAAATATTGAAGCACTTTATCATTCCAACGATCGGATCAAAGGCAATGGTCAGAATCCTGCAAGGAACATTCAAGGGAATATAATTCAAAATATATATCGAAAATCATCTTTGAGGTAGGCATTCCCATACTCAGAGTAAAGAAAAATCAATGAAAAAGCATGGAAAAACTAAGATCATATAGATGGCGGACATAGCATGGACACAACCATTTGTCTACATAATCATGATTATAAAATCTCCTCGCAACCTAGATTGATGAAACTAAATCCAGGGTCTTGATCTCCATCTCTCGATCCATAGTATGATTCTAACCATGCGAGTGAATGTCTTGAAGTCAAACATGGTAGAACGCACTCGATTACTGATCAGTGATGTGAACCATTAACAAACACGAGAGAAACCACCAATAATGATAATGGTTCTCAAGGTACTCCCAGCACAATCTATGAAGTGTGAATATGTGATTTGAAGTCGAAAATTTATAGAATCATTCAATCGAAGGCCAATGATGAGAACCTATCGTCAAAAGAGAAAAACTTGTCATTAAGTCATTCAGGCTTCAAGGTACTGAAGGTTTCTAAATCAACTTCCTAGATGATGAGTTGTATTTGATAGGAAATTGATCCATCATAGGAAAGCCTACAACATGAAACATGATATCAAGTTTTGAAAATAATTGCAAGGACTAACTCAAGGATGGCCGAAGTGAATGAAGGCAAATATTTTGCAAAAGGATATGGACTAAGGTTGAACTTCTCTTGAACACATAACGACACTTTAATGATTTGGCAGCATTTAACTCGATGATAATACCCAAAACCATGAAGAATTTCAATGAGGCTTGATTAATGGTAAGCAAAATGGATTTCCCAACTCAAACATGAATGTAACGGAGTGTCGTGTTCAAGAGCGACATGCTACCTCTTAACTGACGATGTAAAATGGACACCTTCCCCAATTTTTCCTCCACCATTATTGGAAAGTACCTATTTAGTTTTTACAAGCTTGAGGAGAATAATGTATGCTTGGACTGTAAGCTCATCCTTCGGATTAGTCCATAAAAGTATTTTTAACGAACCCTAAGAAGGAATGGTTTGGTCTCATTATGCTTAACGAGTCCTATACTGTTTAATTTTAATGAGTCCAGTAAAGGTATAACTCGATGTCATTTTATTTTAAGAAATTTGAAAAAGACACAAAAAGAAAAATCATTCTTCTCTTTAACCGTAAAATTTTAACGAGCCCAGAGAAAGTAAAGATTGATGTTTTTCAATTTTAGAGAGTCAAAAGAAAAACATTAGACTCCATCAAGTTATTTTTTGTTAGTTTAGTCTCTCAGGTCCAAAAAAGGATAAAATAATACAAGAGAGAACTCTATTGACCACGTTCGATCAACGTAAACCTTTTCGTACATAGTCCTGACTCAATCCGTAAAAGGGGTAAACTTATACTGAGTGGATAGTTGTTCATTTAATTTTATGAGTTCGAACAAGCAAGTACTTGGCAATCTTTCCAGTTTTGAAAAATTCTGAAAAGGGCTTAAAAGAAGACTATTACACATTTTATGATGTAAGGACCATGCTACATGGGCTCGAATTTTCCTGCACCTAGCTTGTCATGAGCTTGATCATATACCAATACTAGGTCACCTTCTGAATATGTACGAGGATTAACATTCTGATCGTATTGGGATTTGACACGTTTTTGGTGAGCTTCACTAGCCAATACAAAATTATGATGATTTTCATCTAGATGGGCTAAGTGTACAAAGTGTTCTTCGTCTGTAGAGGTAGCAGGTAATAATTCGATATCTAATTTAAGAGATGGAATTTCACATTCAATAGGTAATATGGCTTCCAAACCATAAACGAGTTGAAAAGGGGTAAAACTAGTCGATGTTTTTATAGTAGTGTGGTAAGCCCACAATTCTGAAAAGAGCATAGAGTTCCAGTTTCCTTTATGGATACCAACTATCCATTTAATCATATTGGTTAAAACTTTATTGAAAGCTTCGACCTGACCATTAGCTTATGGATAATACAAAGTAGAGCTATCATGGTGGAGGCCAAGTTGTGTGGACAATTCAACCATCAAAAAGTTGCAGAAATGACTACCATGGTTTCTGACAATAGCTTGTGGGACACCGAACCACACAATGACATGATTGAAAATGAAAATAGATGTAGTTTCACCATCATCACTATATGTAGGCATCGCCTCGACCCATTTTGTAAATTAATCGACTACTAGGATGATATATCCATGCCACCTGGCCAAGTGAGGGTTACAAGTAACGAAATCGATGTCCTATTTATCAAAAGGACTGGCAGCTACGATTGGGTGAAGAGGAGTGGGAGGTCCTCACATTTTGAGATCATAAATTTGGCAATTATGGCATTTTCAAACTGTAGTGATTCCGTCTTTAAACATTGACATCCAAAAATAGCTAGCACATAATATCTTTTTGGCAGTAGCATACCTAGACATTTTACCACCACATGCTCGAGAGTGGCTGTATTCAAAGGTTTTCCGGCTTCTTCAAGAGTTAAACAACGTAGGAATACAAAATTGACACCACAACGATAAAAAGTGTCGCCAATAATGTTGTATTGTTAGGACTGATATCGGATTCACCAACGATTAGTTTTGGATAACTCGGGCCTAAAAGTTTATGCTTAGAGATATATAATGATGTCTCCATACCACAGGTCAGACACACTAATAAGAAAGAGAGATTCGTCTGCAAAATAATCTTTTTCTACAGTTCCTATATCAGTGTGGGGGAAGTCACACAATAATTCAGCAAAACCAAGGATTTCTTTGATTTGGATTTTTCAAATTCCAGATCAAACTATTGTAAAATGACTATCCACTTCGAGTATTTTCCCCCTAGTAGTTGCTTTGTGAGAATATACATAATAGGGTTTCAATCTGAAATGACAGTCATTTTTCAGAGAAGTATATAGTGATGGAATCATTGAACAACTTACGTAGTTGCCACTGCTAGCTTCTCCACATGTGCATATTAAATCTTAGTTTTAGTGAGACTCTTACTCAGTAGTAAATCACATCTTCACTGTCAGACTCATCCTCCTAGACTAACACCATGCCTATGGTGGCACCAAACGTAGCTAAGTACAAAAAGTAGTCTCGATGATAAGCAGGTGGATGCAGTAAAGGTGCATTAGTCAGTGCATGATTTAACGCATCACAAGCTTTATCAGCAAGCTCATCCCAAAAAAATGGAATACCCTTTTTCAAAAGTCAAGTAAAACCCTGTGTTGGTTCATCATAATTGTGGATGAATCTACGCAAAAGGTTTTCTTTCCCTTGAAAACTTTGGATTTGAGTCAAGCTAGAAGGAGCAGGAAAATTTAAAATTTCCTCTACTTTGATAGGATCGACACGAATTCCTTCCTTTGAAACGATGAATCCTAGAAGGTGAATAGATTGCACACAAAAAATAGAATTTTGTGGATTCAAGCAAACATTGTAATGCCTACACCTAATGAAAATCACTTTTAAGTGCATCGGGTGATCCTGTCATTTCATGGAATGAGTTGGGAAGTCATCCAAATAAGGTTGAACAATATGCTTGATGTCGTGGAATGCGTAAGAGATTGCTCGTTGAAAATTTGCACCATCATTTTTTAGGCCAAATATGAGTTTGCGATAAGAAAAATCCCCCCCATGGGCATATAAATGTGGTTTTATATTGATCGTCAAGGAGTATGTTTATCTGATTGTAGCTAGAAAATCCATCCACAAAGGAAACAATTTCATTTACGTCATAGTCGTCTACAATTTGGTCGATATACGGAGTTGGGTAATTTTCCTTGGGACAAGATTTATTGATATCTCGGTAATCAAGACACGCTTGAATGGTTCCTTTATTTTTATAAATGGGCACAATATTTGGTACCCAATCAGTTAAAGGAATAGGGTAAATGAATCCTCCTTTCAGCTATTTCTCAACCTCAGTTTTGATAGCAACAACTTTTCACGGATGTATAGGACGTAATCGTTGTCTAACTAGCTTAGCATTCAAATAGGTTTTTATTTCATGTACAACATTGTTAGGGTCGATTCCTGACATCTCTTCATAGGACCAGGCAAAAATGTCATAAAATTCTTGAAATAGGGCTTTGTAAGTTGAAATATCTTCTAATGAACAAGAGGCTCCTATATGAATATCTTCAATTATTCTTGGTTTTGCTGAGATATCGATAGGTATTATTGCCAATATGTTCCCTAAATTCTATTCAGAAATGGAAGAATGGATAGATATTAGATTTTGAGGATTTCTAAGGGCCTTAGATAAAAATAACGATGGAAAATTATTCTCAATTTTATCAAAAGATGGTAAGAAAGTTGAACGATGATGATTATCATCCCATAGAATTTCATCCAAGATCATAACCTCCATAATCCCTTCATAAGTTAAAAAAACTTTGTTAAAAGGATCAGACATAGAGATTGGTTCCAAGCGTGACAAATGAGAATATTTTTCAATGATCATATTCATTTGATCACCATCAGATGTTGATCAGATTGAAAAAGACTGAATGGCCTCACAAGCTAATTCGAAAGGACTACGGGGCATTTCATCACCATATAAGATCATTTCTAATTCTGACGGTACTTTCCATGGATCTCCCATTTTGAAAGTACATGATGTAATCATGTTTATCTATGCTTCATTCCGAAGAAGAATGGGTGGAGGGAATGCAAAAGTTCCCATCAAAGATGAGTCGTTGAGTAGGCCAACACCAACTTCTTCATATGAAGTGGTCGATTTTCCAACAAATGGGATACTACTGGTAGAATTAGGGTCAAAGGTATAGTAGGATAATTGATCTACTTTCACAATCCTTCCTTTGTGAAGAAACATAATCATCCTAAAATATGACAATACTACTCCCTCCATGGCATAAGTCCAACTTTGACCAAGCAAAAGGTTGTAATCAAGTTGAGCATCAACAACCTCAACGTCTATTGCAACTGTTTTTACTTCTAACTCGATTGGAAAAACATTTAAAAGTCCATACGAACAAAAACCTCTTCCATCGAGTGCTTTCAAATTCATGGGAGATTGATTGATTGTTGGAGAACCTAAATCTTTGCAATGGGAAACGGACATAATGCATGTCAACACTCCTTCATCAATCATTGTTTGAAAAACTTGTCGAGTTTTGATGTGAATTGGTATCTAAAAATCTAGTTGGTCTGGGAGACGTGGGACATGATTCTTGATATCAAAAATAATAAAATGGGAGTCTTGAGGTTCTATAGCTCCTATCGCTGATAACAATAATTTCTTTTGCGCTGGAAAAGTTTGCTGCACTTCAAGGGCAGACATAGCCGAAGGTGACATAGCCAAATCTTCGACGATGTTATAATTTTTGGCATCCCTCTTGTGAGGATTAAAGGCTGACTTATGAAGCATAACCTTAGGAGGTGGATGAATTACCATATCAAGATTTGGTTTTTCTATGTGTAATGGTTCAGAAGAAGGTGAGTAGACACGGAAGTTTGACCAGATGAATTGGATTCATCTCCATTTTCAATAGGACTCTTTGATGTGTAATCTTTGGATCTCATTTCTACCATAACTCTGGAAGACATCATCATGATATCTACCGATGGGGATGATGAGGAATGGTTTTGAGAGATCATTTTACTGTCTTGAGGAAAAGGATCCTTCAAAAAAGCGAGTGTGGGTGAAATTTTGATGAATTCGTAAACTTCGGCATAATGAGGGCACTCCTTAGTATAATGATCTTCCTCACAAATCAAGCAAGGATATCGAGGTTTCCTCTTTTCATCAGACGGTTCATTCTTGGTTGAATTCTCCTTAGAGAGGTAGTCTTGTTTAGTTTTTCCTTTCCCCTTTTTCTTATTTCTAGATGATTTACCTTTGCCCGTAGATGAATCTACGATGTTGATTTTGGAAGTAATTTCGAGAGGAGGATCTTCATCAAGTGAATCAAATAGAGCTAAAACTTGAACATTCTTAGAATTTTTCTTTTTGTTCTTAGTCTTTTGCCTCATAACCAATCATGCCATTCGCGACATATGATCCTGGAAGAGGTGGATTATTTTCAGTAGATCAAGGTAAATATGGGATATTTCATACAAAGTACCAGACTGATTATAAACAAGATCAAGATATTGATGACAAGAAATTACCTGCTCTTCAGTTACAACACCCCCTTTGGCCACATCTTTAGTTATTACTGGTAAAAGTGATTTTATAAACCATTCAGCCAAAATCTGGTCTAGAATGTAAACTTTGACTAGGTGACATCTTCGTCTCCATTTGTGAATGTGATATGAGATATGGGTAGACATTGACTGCTTTAAAGAAGTCAAAAGTTCAGTTCCATTATCATATTGACGGGTAATTGAAAATGGGTCAAAAAGGTTGTAGCAAGGGCATTGAATGTATTGAAAGAAGTGCATGGTAATTACACATACCATTTGGCTGCCAAACAGATTAGGGTTCGTTGAAAAAGTCTTAATCTAATAGAATCATCATTTAACGAGTTGGACGCGCACCAAATATGGTAGATCATGACATGGTTGGACATATCTTCACCTGACTTACCTTCAAACTTAGGAATGTCACTGGGAAACTTAGTAAGAATGGTCGGTCAATAGGGTAAATAAAGAAGTGGATCAGTAGTTAACCGAGCGAGGTCAGGGAAATCCAAAGTTGCAATGAAAGGTAACTGGCGATTGGGGTCCTGTGATGGATATTGATAACCTTGAGGGGTGAGTCCCATACCAGGAGGAGGATATCTAGGATATCCTGGTATAGCCTAAGTAGTTGAGATCTACATACCTCCTAGGTATCCAAGATGAGCCATACTATATTGCGGTTGAATAGGTAGTTGAAACGTATGACCTAGGTATGGTTAATTCTGGAAGGTGAGATTCTACCCCATTTGACCTTGAACAAACTGTCCTTGAAAGTGTTGGCTTTGCAAGGGTTCATCTTGGAGAAATTGAGTTTGAAAAGGTGTAGCTTGAACAAACTAACTCTGGGGTATACCTTGGAAAGATATCCCTTGAAAAGGTACCTGCATATATGGAAGACTAGGCTGAACAACAGTTATTTGAGGTGTTGATGGGATCATAGGAATGGATTGAACACCATATGCCTAAGGTAAAGACTGAACAAGAGGTTTCATAGTAACCTGTGACTTAAGTGGGACAATTATTTGTGATACTCCTGGAATTAGCGTTCTAGGTGAACTTGAACCTGGCTTCTGAACAGACGTTGCCATAGTAGGCTTCCCTACAATTTGATGGGTACTTTGGGTGGGTTGCTGAAGCGATTGTTGGATAGGTGTTGGTGAGGTATCCTAGATGATTGGTCCAATTTGAGAAGACATACCTTCAAAAGGCAGTTTCTACATAGGTTGTTCAAGAGGTTGGACAGGTTGATACAAAAGGCACTTGAGAAGCAACAGGAATTGACTATTGAGAAGGGTTCCAGGTTGTCTTCAATCTAGGGTAAGAAATTCTATAGGTGAATTGAGGCCTAACAGGCTGACCAAACCCAGTTTGAGGAAATTGAGCATATTTAAAGTAGTTTCTGGTGGGGTTTCCCCCAAGCTGCAGGGTAAGTGTGGTGAAGTAAAATTATGAGTGCGGACACAAACAAATTCCTCTAGCCTGATAATGGGTCTAGCCACAATTGATACATTCTATGGAATATTTCCTTAGGTTAGAACCAATTAAGAGGGCCTACCTCTTAGTACGCATATCCCATTTTATGATGTCCTTTCTTGCTCGCTCCAGCTATCTCTCATTTCCTTCTTGGAATACCTGAAACAAGTAAAAAATACCAAACAACAACCATGATAATAGACAAATTGTAAATAAACCAAATTAACAATTCAAGAAACATTAAGCCATGAACATGTAAGATGACAAATCATGAAGGAAATCAATCGATAGTTGCATATATATTCAATCAAGAAGAGATTACAACCATTGTCTTGGCGTTGTCGTTCTCCTCCGACAAAACCAGGTTCCCACACTCTTCTACTAGCATTCCATGATGGACTCAATGATAGTAGTTTTAAGGCTCTTCCCTTTAGGCTTCACACTAAACCAAATTCACACTTCTCCCTCACACAACTAGAGAGCTACAACTATGAATAGCTTGTTGTTTACTCCAAACTTGATTAACACTAGCACACCAACATTAACACTAGCTTGTGCTTGGGAAAAATGGAGGTTTATATATGATGAATGGATGGGAGATGAATCCTCTTTTCATGAGATAAGGTCTTATCTCTTGAGGTAGTTCCATCATTATAGGGGAAAGGAGCCCAAACTGACATCCTTGACCCCATCCGGCCAAACCATTTACCAGACTTTGGTTACGAAGCTTCTAGAGGTGGAAGCTTCAACTCTTTATTTAAAAAACTTTCCATAAGAGGACCGGCGCAACTGGAACAAAGCTCAGTCACTCCGATCGGCGCTAGGGACATTGTTAATCCCTGCATATCGGTGTGAGGGGGACAAGGGCTATTAGTGCCAATCTTGTAAATTGGTTAAAATAGAAGATTTTTGGAAAATGGTGCAAAAGGGAATTGTTCTGCTCATGAAGAGGGACACAATGGGAGTTTCTTCATGAAGAGTAAGCATGTAGGGTTCACTGTAGAGGTCCTCCAGGGTCAAGGAATGGGGAGTACAAGGATAGTGAAAAAATTGTGTGTAACAGATGCCCCCTAAAGCGTGAAGGTTGAACTAGAGTGAGGGATGAAATGCTTTATGAATTAGTGCGGGAAACCATAGTCTAATGTCGGAAAAACCTGCAAGCAAGTACAGATACATATACATAACTGAGAACTTTGTCAAATGATACATGAATCACAGCATGGAAGTAGCCATCTAAAGAAAGATCATGTAAATGGATCCGAGTATGGGCACAGCCATCCATCAAAGAGGATCATAATAAAACTAAGGTATGGTTGCAACCATCCAATAATGAGAAGGATCACATATGATAACTCATGGTATGTTCGCAACCATCCATCTAAAAGATACATGTATATCAACATTACCATGTCACATCTCTTCGGAACCTGGACTTTTGTGATTTGAGTCCAGGGTCTTGTGCTCCATCACGACCCAATCAAAGTACAAATTCCAACATGTGAATGGATGTGTTGACATTGGACATGCTAGAAAGTCACTTGATTACCAGTCAATGATGTAAATCGTTAACAAGCGCAAGAGAAACCACCAATAATGACAATGGTCCTCAAGGTACTATCAGCACAATCCACTAAATGTGAATAGAGGAACTAAAGTCGAACACTCATGAAATCACTCGATTGAAAGCCAATGATGTGAACTTGTCATCAAGTTGAAGAACTTGCCAGCTTTTGGATCCATAGGATTGGTGGTCATGATGACACGGCAAAGATCAAATGCAAGGAAAAAATGAATGGCCCAACCTAGGAAGGTCAACAATATAAAGGAGGATATCCCAACCCAACACAAAGCAAAAAGTGTCATGTTCATGGGTGAGTTGTCGACACAACTGATTGGATTTCCAAATTTCCTCCCACCATTTCAGGTAGGTACCCCAATTATTTTTAATCGCAAGCTTGAAGGAGATAACATATGCTTGCACTGTAAGTTCATCCTTTGGATGAATCTGACCTAGTAAGTTTAACGAGCCCTAGGAAGTAGAAGCTCATGTTCATCATCATGACGAATCTGATGTCATTTAATATTCTAACGAGTCTGAAAAAGGTGTAACTAGGTAGCTTTTTCAAGTTTAGAGAGTTTGAAAAAGACACGGAAAAGAAAAATCCACATGGTCCCTTTTCATACATTTGTGTCTCTCAAGCCCGAAAAGGTAGAAAACGATACTTGAGAGAACTGCGTGACCATTTCTATCAAGCAATACATTTTTCATAAATAGTGCATCCCAACCCGAAAAAGGGGTAAGCTTATACTGGGCACACAATGTTTTGCATTCATTAATGAGTTCAAAACAACAAGGGCTCGGCCATCTTTTCGCTTTTAAAGGGTCGGAAAAGAGCTTGAAAGTGGGCCCCCATTTTATTCTCTTTTACGAGTCAAAAGGGAAAAATACTTGGTAATATTTTCATATGAGTTTAACGAGTCAAGAAAAGAGTTAAAATATGACTCGTCTTCATCGTCGAACATCCATCAACCATCGCTCTACAAAAAGGTAAAGTGCATTATCCAATTCTTGTGGCAAAATAGGGTAAAATATTTACAAAAACCTAATATTTTCATGAAAAACTAAATAAAAATGAGAAAAGCAAATATATTTTTTACCATTTACCATTTTACCTTGCTGTGAAAACTTTTTACTCACTTTTTCCGTAATTGTTCCAGAGCAGATTGCACGAGATCCGAGAGGTCATTTGTCGAGCCGCCAGTTATAGGTAAGAGCCAAAGCCCTGAGCTTCATTTTCATGTCTTTTATTCCTGTTTTTAACCAGTTTTAGATTTTTTGAGGGAGTTTTTATCAAAAACAAATTCTCCATTGGTCGGTGTGACTTTTGGGCACGGAATCACGCCGACTGAGGGTAATTAACAAGGCCTATCGCGCCGTCGACATGACCTCCAGGCACATAATCATGCCAGCTGAGGGTAATTAACATGGCCTATCATGCCATCGGCGCAACTATTTTTAAAACAAGTGCGTCAGCATTGTGAATAGGGAAAAACCCTATGCCCTCATAAAAACACCATTGAAACTTGAAATTTATGGGCCAAGCATAATTGTTGAATCAAATCTATGGCTTTTGCAGGAAAGAATTGTTGAAAATGGTAGACTGGAAAGAACAGGAACATGAAGATGTGGACACCCAAGCACTAAATGATCTAGATTGCCTGGAAGCTTTGAGGGCTTGTGGGCTCCTCAAATTATTTCTCATGCTAGGGATGCGGGACCAACTAGAGTTGCTTCGGTACCAGATTAATCTCTCAGACACAAATCAGGAAATATTCTTCATTAGTGACCAGGAGCTAGAGTTAGAAACTTCAGATACAAATTTCATTACAGGATTGTCCCAAAGAGGGGAACTAGTCAACTTATATGGACCATGACTGCTTGGGGAAAGCATATCCACGTTGCTCACCAAACATTGCCCTGAGGCCCTCAAATCCAAGAGTGGGAAGATTGAGATTTCCACTATTCAGGATCTGACACTGAGAGTTCTTTTGTTGACTATCAATAGAGTGGTAGGGTCCCAGGCAGTGCATGAGACTAACAAGTCAAAGTTCATGTATGCCATCGACTGCACATCACCTATGATCTTCAACTGGGAAGAGGCCATGAAGATCAACATAAAGTGCCAATATACCAAAGCTAAGGTGGGGAATTTGAAGCAATTTTTCTTCGTATCTATACTAGTGACCTTTTTCTTGGAATGGTTACCACTGTTCCAGTATCAGTTGACTGATATAGATCCTCCCATGCCACGCGACCCACAAATGGCCGACTGGAGTCGTTTGATGTCGAGGATCACTAGGGGCCAACATATGTCGTACAGACCTACATTCTTTTCATGGCTACAATGATAGAAGATCATTATGGAGGACTGGCCATACAGTGGCACTGAATTCCGTGGAGATCCGAACATGCTGCTACTAGATGGAGAGGATATTCATGATGAAGGTAAAAAATCAATTTTTTAATTGTGAGATTTTTTGATTGTTTTTGGTATATATGTGTTTATAACATTTCGCTTTGTTAATGCAGATGTTGGACCAAAGCGTCATGTTGGGCTGTCCCCAATATCCAGGTGCGTCACCTGCCCAATTGATGTTATCGCTCCTTATCTGGAGGGGAGTGACAATGAGGAGGAGATTGTGAGGAACCTTGAGGGGTTGACTCGTGGTGTCCTAGAGTATGCTCGAGTGGGAGACATTCCTCGCCAGTACCAGAGAAACACGGTGGGAGTGTTGGATCGGATTCGCCGATTACTAACTCGTGTTGCGCGAGTTGTGTCATGCTACCACGATCACCATGCTGATTAGTTCTTAGGTCCAACATGTTGGGCTTGGGATCCCCCAAGGGATGTTTTGGGGCTAAAATACCAGATTTTGGTCATAAATTGTATCTTTGATGTAAAGACTCCACATTTTGTGGGCACGAAGTGTGTAGCTTGTAAATGAGTCATAGAGTTGTCTACCCTTAAATTTGTAATGTAATGTTGGCTATAGAGATCTACCCATGGTCCGTAGACCATGGGATTGTATAAATAAGAGCAAGGCTCTAAGTAGTAAAAGAATCTAAGAATCAGAAATCTAAGGTTGAAAAGTTGAGTCATATCTAAGTGTAAAGTCTAGTTTTGGGTCGTAGAGTAGGAGAAGGCTCTACAGCTAAGTGTGCAAAGGCCTAGTACTTTGTAGCTGAGTGCGCAAACCCCTACAGTTGAGTGCGCAGAGGCGTAGTGCTCTGCAGCTGAGTGCACGGTGTTGAGCCTCAAACCTGCACCTTCCTATACACCCTCTTAGCCTTCCTTCTCCACTCACTTCATTCACCCAGTTGTTAAATCATTGCATTATAGTCTAAAAAGGACTGTTTATATGGTTTTCTGACTATACTTATGATTGTTGTTTGGTTTAGTTTTTTTGTTCATGTAGCTGTGGAAACTTGTCAGTTTCCGCAGCCAGCACAGGTTTCCACAGCCAGCACAGGATTCCACAGCTATTTTGTTAAAATTTGTGCTCCAGGTTTCCTCTGAAGAAACGAGCTACATGGGCAAGCTCTAGGTGGCGGATACATGGAACGTGTCCCTTCAAATCGACCAAATCATCCTTGAGAGGCCGCGGTCAACCAAAGTCAAAGACGAGGCCAGCCAAAGAGTTCAGCGGTGGCACGTCATTATTTTGGGCACGTGAATGATACATGGCATAGTCCTCAGCTCACGAAGGCACCAGCACACCTGGAGACCGTTCCTGAAACATGAATCTAACAGCCAACCACTCTGAAGATTTAAGAAACATGATGACAATTACACTAGATCTCGGCTGAAGAGATCTACGTGTCTTTAGTAACGCAATTAATAGCGTAGAAGTTGTTAGTTAGGTTTAGTATTTTGGCATTATAAATAACGTGTCGTTGAACGCTGTGAAGAAGCTTTTTGATATGTATGAATCCTGAACTGTTTATGTAATTCCGCACTGCTAGTTATCTTATCACCCCACTGTTTTATATGCTGCTGTTTTAATACATGAGAAGACTTTTCTGAGTTCAGCCGTGTGATTATTTGTTGATTGGCTGAAGTGGCAGAGGGCCCTTGCACGCTGAAGCCTTGTAATGTTTTTATTTAGCTTTATTATGTTTTTGTTTTTCTCATTAGTTTGTACATAATATATTGTTTTATGTTTCTGATGTTCATATATTCACCTTTGTTTTCTTAGAGCTGTAAACTGATCAATGCTTTTCTGCAGGTTTTCTTAGGCAGCCCGGGCAATTTTTCATCTTTTTGATAACTTTTGGCATATGAGATCATCTTGTCCTTCTTGCTAACTTTCATTTTCTGAAGTTTAAATTCAACATTGTCCTTTTTAAGTTGTGAATTGTTTATTTCTTTTTCTGCTATTTAGATATCATACTGCTCATCAATTTATGGTTTCTTTCTATGGTCAAAGCAACTATATCAGTAAGAAATCAGAATATTACTAACCGTAGTGTGATTTAGTTATCATATTGCTTACTCATGGTTCCTTTCCACAAGGTAGATTGAGTTGAATGTTAAAGGACTAGAAGAGTTCAAGTAGTGTGATTAGTTTCTTTTATGCAATTTACTTTCTTGTCATTTAGATATCATATTGCTTGACATGTTCATGATTACTTCCCCAAGGTACATTGAGCTGAAGGGTAAAGGATTTGAAGAATTCAAGTAGTGTGATTAGTTTCTTTTATGCAATTTACTTTTTTTCCATTTAGATATCATGTTTCTTGACTTGCTCATGATTACTTCCCGCAAGGTAGATTGAGCCGAAGGGTAAAGGATCTGAAAAGTTAAAGTAGTGTTTAGTTTCTTTGCTTTAAGTTTGAGTTGTTTTTAGTCTTTACTTCCTTTTTCATTTCAGCAGCAATGATACTGGGCCATTGTCATTAGTTCACTATTTGATGCATTTGTTTTCTCTTAAGAATTGATTTCATTTTAGTTATTGTAAAGCTTTCTTTTGAGCACTTTCAAGTTTAGAAACCATCACCGTCTACACTCCATACTTCACTCTCATTCTCACCATCACACATTAAGGAAAAATAAATCCAAAAACAAACTAAAAAGCTTAAAACGACAAAATCTTAAGGAAATGGTTATCTAGTACATATAGTACACTTCACTTTGTCAGTTTACGAACCCTGGGTTGACATTTTAAATAGAAATTTAGATCACACTAAATTGACCAAACATTTTGGCGCCGTTGCCGGGGAAGTGAAATTAGGTAGCTAATTTCTAAAAAAAATAATATAAAAACAAGAAAATTTCAAGGAAGGAAAATTGATAACTTCTCAAAGTATGCTCTCCTCTTGCGCTTAGTGTGATCTGGAGGATCAGAAAAGAGAAAGTTATTGGTTTAATAGTTTCTTGAGTATGCTCTCTTCTTGCACCTAGAGTGACCTGGAAGATCAGAAAGAGAATTATTAGCCCGACTTGAATAAAAACAAAAAAATGACATGCATAGAGCAAGAGATTCTAGGGGAAGGTTTTTAGCTAGAGCCAAGAGTTCAATTTTTACAACTCCATCTACTTCAAGGAATAGACAAGAGACACCTCCATCATCTCCAACTTACACTCCTAGCCCTAGGATTCCTGGAATTCAAGAGGCAGTAGTTGACTCTCCCACACCATCCATCGAATCTGAATTAGGAAGAGATCCTTTCCTTCCTTCTACAAGGAGACAAATTGTAATTGAAGAAGTAGAATCACCTGAGGAAGAAGAGGGAAAAATTCCTCCTCATTCACCCTTGGTAGAGGAACCAGAGGACTCTAAAGTCTCCGAGGAAACTACCATGACAGAAGAAGGAGAAACCGGATTTGGTAGAGGTAGAGGTAGAGGAGGAGGAGGAAATAATGGAGGAGGTAGAGGTAACATTGGAGGAAATAAGGATGGAGATAACTCATTCGGATTTCCTATAGTCGATGAGGACTCCCAAGCCACAATGAAAAACATCTCGCCATCTGTCCTCCCCAACTTCCATGGGTTAAGAAATGAGGACCCTGAAAAATTTCTATTTGAGTTTGAGGTCGTGTGTCGAACTTATGATTATCTGGAAGACTCTCAAAAACTCAAACTGTTTCCTTCAACATTGAAAGGAGCAGCCTTGAAATGGTTCATGGGATTACTCACTCAATCCATTACGACTTGGAATGATATGAAACAAACATTTTTGGATAGGTACCTGGACTATTGTATGCCCACCAATCATAAGGATGAGGTATTCAAAATGGTGCAAAGAGAAGATGAAAACATGGAGGATTTACTTGAAAGATTTCAATACAACCTGAAAAGAGCAAAAATGAGTAACTTAGATGAGGAGACCTTGAAAGCCCTTCTATTAAAAGCCATT
>APFE031735342.1:36393-55005 GCA_000404065.3 Pinus taeda | reverse complement strand
ATATATATTTTTTTTTTTGTGCGCTGAAAACACAAATTCCGGAAATTTTACAGAATGCTGGAAATTGCAGAAATAAAAATCAGCAGTAATAAACAGTCATTAAAACACAATTAAACACAGAGATTTTTGGTCAATGTGACTCTGGAAAAACCCCATACAACTCTTGGGGAAGACCAGTTTGAGAGCTCTTCTTTATTTCTGGAAAATGCCTTTTACAGTGAGAAAATTTTCAGCAAAAATTTCAGCAAAATAAAATTTTCCAGTAAGCAAACTTATCTGTTTTTCAGCCAAACAGACAAACTGGAACTTCGCTGTACGGACCGTACGAACGTACAAATGTACGGACTGTATGGACAGACCTCGGTTTCCGTGCAAAAATTCGTCTCTTCGAAATTCGTGCCCAAAAATCAGTTTTTCTCAGTTTTCTCAGCAAAAATCTGCCTTTTTCTGCTTGTTCTTTCAGCTGTACTGATTTGCTGAAGAGTTGCCTTGGAATATGTGCCAAGCTGCTGCCTCCTTCTCGTTCCTGTCCAGAAATCTCCCTTGCTGTCTTGCTCTCCTTCTCCTAATCTGCTCATGAAAGAATGAATGATCTTTTCTTCATTTTCCTCCTTTAACTCAACCCTAAATGACTTTTGGGTGATCCCTAAATCCAATGGCTGAGATAGATTTAGATCTATGGCTGAGATTAAATGCACATTTAAATCTCACTTTCTATTTTTTAATTCAGTCCACTTTAATTAAGACCTACTTAGTCATTTATTTCCAAAGTCACTTTTCCTTTCTAATTTTTCATTGACTTTATAAAAATCACTTTAAAATTAGACTTAGTAACTTTATCACTTAAAGTCACTTTTAAATTAGACTTTAACTTTATAAAAATTATAAAGTCACTTTAGGAGAAAAATTAAAATCTTTTGGACACTTTTCCCTAGGCCAAAGATCAAAGCCTTAGGGAACCACCTGTGCTCCAGTACCAAATTTCAACATTGCAGCTTGCGTGGAGGAGTTCTTAGGTGCCCAATGCTTGGTAAAGGGCAGTGTAGACTGCTATGTGTAAGCCGCAGCCCTACGAATTGTTTGGAGGGAAATATATGGTGGTTTGAGTGGGCTGTAGCTGGCAACGGAGATCTGTGGTAGGCCGCAGGCCTAGCCACTCCAAAACAAGGCAGCGTGAAGGTGTATTGGGGGCTATATATGCCCAAAACATCAGCAATGGGAGCCACCACTTCTCCAGGGGTAAGACACAGTCAAGAAGGGTTGTTTTAGTAGTTGATCAGGGGTTATTACAGCAAGCAAATATGCCCTAACCAGCAACAGTGGGACAACAGTGTTGCTGTACATAGCAGCAATGCTTCATGGTGCTGCAAAATCATTGGACAGAACAATGATGGGACAGCAGCATATTGTTGTACATAGCAACAATGGTTCATGGTGTTGCAAACTCATTGGACAGCACAATAATGGGACAACAACATAGTGGGACAACTGCATGTTGGGATAGTAGCATGTTAGGACAACAACATGTTGGGACAACACAATGATTATGACAGCTATGACATTGTGCAACAGTGGCACAATAGGACAACACCAACAACAAGTACATGGTGGCAAGCATGGTGTTGCTAACACATTGGTACAACTAGGCTATGATGCTTGTTGAAGCATAATAGTGGGACAACAGTATGGCACATGGGACAGCAGTGCAACATAAGGTGTTGCAGTATGTACAACATGAGATCCAACATTGTAATGATGGGTGCAGCATGGTGCAACGCGGTGAGGTGCAGCATGATGACGAGATGCAGCACAATGATAAGTGAAGGAGTAACCTTGGAGAATCAGTTGAAGCAACATGTCTTCAACTGATCTCATGTATCATCTTCCTAGAGATGATCTCTTCTCTTATCTAGAAAAGTCAAAGTGTTGACTTTTGTTGTAAATGTACTATCTCTCTCTCTGTTGAAATATTGAAGAACATAAAAGAAGATTTGATCAAGGGTTTCCCCACATTGGGGTTTGTCCCTGGCTAGCGCCGCATCTTGTGTCCTCTTGTCTTGGCTTGTCTTCTGCGATTTATGTTTATGTTCTATTTGCAGTTTACTTTAATGCTGATGTGATTGCTAATCTGGAAAAGATATTGAGCTAACTGTGAAAATTGACATAAATTGCTCTAAGCATTGAACATACCTAAACTTAACAGAATGCCACCTTGAATCCTTTGTCCTCCATTGTCAAGATAGATACCATGTTCTTCTTTAGATCGAGTACATATAGTACTTCCTGTAGATCAAGGGTGTTACCTTGATTCAATTGAAGAGTAACATTCCCATCTCCCTTCATGGGATAGGTGGCATTGTTTGCAAGGATCATTTCTAAATTTGTATCCCTTTCAATCAGATTCGAAAGAGCTTCCTTATACCCGGTGAAGTGCCTTGTGGCACCACTATCAATCAACCAATTTCCCAAAGTGTCCGAGGGAGATGCAGTAGAAAGGGTAGATATAAGATAGAATTCTTTTTTCTTGTTATCAACAACATTAGATTCATCATACCTGGTGTCTCCTAATCTCTTAGGAGGGTGACCATTTCCTTGATGAGCAGCGGGAGCATTCCTTTTTCCTTGGTTGTTGAATTTGTCGTTCCTTTGATTGTTGTTGCCCCTGAAATTGTTGTTGTAGTTGTCATCATCATGAGGTGTATCCCTTCTATTAGGACATTGCCTAGCGTAGTCGCCAAACTTGTTTCAAATAAAGCATCTTCCCTTCCTTCCATTTTTGATACCTAGCCTTCCTTGACATTGCTTCTCTGAACCTGCATTGTTCTTCTTTTTAGGATGAGCGGAGAATGCAGTAGGACCATTCCTATTTGAAGGCATATCTAGTTCCATCATCCTTGTTTCTTCTTGAGAGCATCTAGTCAGCAATTCTTCAAAACCTAGAATCCTATCATTGTTAAGAATAGTAGTGTTGAACATGTGCCATCATGAAGGAGTCCTCCAATGGCAATGAAGGTAAGATCCCTATCAACAATAGCTTCTCCAATAGAAAGAAGATCATTTTTATCTTAGTAACCCTCAGGAAGTAGGATTGAATATCTTCATTTCTTCCTTTCTTTATATCCTTCAGCTTGTTCTTGAGGAAAAGAATTTGATTTGCATTGCTAGATTTGAACTTGCAACCAACCTGTCATATATCTCCTTTGAAGTGTTCAAATCAGAAATGTAAGCAACTAAATGCTTATGAATAGAATCGCTGATGATCTTCTTGGCTTTGACTTCACCCTTCTTGTACTTGGTCTTAGCAGAAGTCGGTGCATTAGAAGGAGGTTCTGAATCTTTCCCTACACACAATCCATCACATCTTGCTCTTCTAATGTCAAATCAAGAGACATCTTCCATGCATGATAATCAGACTTATCATGAAACTTGTCATCATACTTGAAGTAGGATGTGGAAGCCATTGAATCTTGTCTTTGATCAGTGATTACTCCTCTTGGTGATTGTTTTTCTCACTCTTGCTTGGGCTTTGTCTTCACCTCAGCTCTGATACCATTTTAATTTAAGATAACAATGGTATGTTCTATGCTTAGAGCAATTTTACTTCAATTTCTTTATTAGCCCAATATCCATATCTAGTTTAGCAATCACATCAACATGATAGTAAAATGCAGATAGAACATAAACAATAATAGTAGAAGACTAGCCAAGGCAAGACGACACAAGATATG
This sequence comes from Pinus taeda, assembly GCA_000404065.3. Classification (NCBI taxonomy): domain Eukaryota; kingdom Viridiplantae; phylum Streptophyta; class Pinopsida; order Pinales; family Pinaceae; genus Pinus; species Pinus taeda. The sequence goes on along the minus strand of APFE031735342.1, from coordinate 51,277 downwards.
GCACTAGTCCGGGACAAACCCCAATGTGGGGAAACCCTTGATCAATTCTTCTTATAATTCTTCAAATGTTTAGCAGAGAGAGAGTACAATGTATAATATTCACTTGTCTAATTACAATGAAAATTTGATCAGTCAAACAACAGAAACAGAAAGCCTTAACCAGATAGTCAATGTTGGTCAATAGGGCAGAATTCTTCTTCAATTCAACTAGGTCAAACCTAGTCAACTTCGACCTCCAATAGCAAGTCCAATCAGTGCAAAATAATTCGCAAAATATCGGTCAAAACTAGTAAACAAAAGTCAACTCTACGGCCAACCCTAGTATAGTCAACTTTGGTCAAACAGGAGGTTGATTGCCTCGATTCTTGTGCCCAAATTGCGGCCCGCTAGAACAGAATCCTCCACCCAAAACCGCACTCAAAATAGGTCAACGCAAGTCAAAAACAACGTCTGCAATTTCGGTCAACTTTGATCAATCGCTGGAATAGAAAAGCCTTCCTTTTCTTCGCATGTGTGGAGAGCAGCCTCTGAATTTCGTACCCAATCAAAGTAGGAGAGAGAAGATATGTGAGTGAAGTGTGTCCAAATGAGCAGGAGACATCATGTATTTATAGGCAAACGTTGAGGATGAATAGACGTGACTGTTGGGCTTCTGAGAGTTTGCTGACCAACCTTGACAATTTGTCCATAATCAAAATAAATTCATAACTTCATTTGTACGTGTCAAAATGGAATGATTTTTAGATCAATCCTACACCTCTTGGAGAGAGGAATCCAAAGAAAATATGAGCTGCCTCATATGAGTTGTCCAATGTGAAGTTTGGCCCTATTTGCCAAAATTAACAAAAACTAACATGTAACTCCTCTTCAAGGCATAGGAGGTACTCCCTCATGAATGCGACCTCCTTGCCCTTCCTATATATTTGTGTCTCTCATCCTCACTCGACACACTTGTGCTTGTGAAAGGAGAATTCAAACTTGAGAGAGAGAGAGAGTTGGAGAGTCTAGAGGAAGATTGAGAGAGAGAGAGAGTCTTGAAGAGCAAGAGAAGATCTTAGAGAGCCAAAGTGATTCAGTGTTCGCATCAGCTACAACTATCAGAGATCTTCTTTAGATTTGGATAACTTCTTCATTCTCTCATTGTACTTTGTATCTTTGTTGAACAATTGATTTCTAATAGAAGAAGAATCTAGTTGGGTTTTCTCCTTGTGGGTTTTTTCCCTGGTCATTGACCTAACTTCTCTCTGCTATTGTGCATATGGTTTATATGATTTATGTTCTATCTACAATTACTTAATTTATATCGCAGCATAAAGAAGTTCTGGATTTAAGTGATTGTAACAGCATAAAACATCCGTTTTTCAACACTTTACAAAGAAACAATTTATATTTAAGTTCTTTAATTTTGTTCTTCATGGATAAATTACACATACTATTTGCACTTGATTTTTTTCCCACATCTAACTCACACTAAACAAGGCTCGAACAGACTAATAATCTATGAAATGAATTCATTTGGGTGCCTAATGCAAATCTGGAGTTATTGTTTATGCCATGGGAAATATATGAAGTAAACACTGATCTCCAAATATGAAACTATTTCATTAGAGGAAACATTTTCGTTTTATAGAGGCACTGGTCATTTTCTCTTTCTTTTCAGAATCATGACAACAGATGTGGATATGACTCATATGGCAGTTTTGTTCATGTAACAAATGGAAATTTGGGTTCTTTAAATCTGTTTTAAGTCTACATCTACAGTGGTGCTGGTGTCGATTCTGTGTTTAAATTGATCCAAGCATAATGGTTATCATTTATCTCTCAAATACATGATTTAATGAATTAATAACATGAACATGTGAACTCTTTGGCATTATTTCTTAATTCAACACCAGTAATGATACAAGTCTTTAACATAGTTTAAAAGTTTTGGTGTATATATATATATATATATATATATATATAGAGTAAATTTATCAGTCTTATGGTACATTGAACTTTAACAACATCTACAACAAGCATTTCTCCAAGAAAATCAGCACCACACTCCACTAATTTACAAGTGGGATCATTGAATGAACATAATTTCACTTGAATGTCTTGATTTTCATATTGTCCATGGTGCATTGTTTATCAAATATTCGCAGCAGAATTAACACTCCGAAATATATCTCACTTAATTATTTATTGTATCATGGTTTCATGGTGTTTTGTTCATCTATGTAATGAAATAGAAGATTTGATTTTCCCTTGCTGCAATAAAGCATTTGCAAACACCCTAATTGATCAAATATTTACTGGTGTGTACATTGACAATATAATTTCATTTCATCCATCCTCTTGATCACCATTGTACACATCAAAATCAGGTTTAAAATCAGCAATTGAGTCATCACTTTGGTTTGAGGAGTTTCCTTGCTAGTAAGACTCAAGACCAACACCTTCTAAGTGAGTTAGTTGAAACAAGCACACAAATACTAGGCCACTTTCCTCTCTTACACCAACCATAGGCTTCAAATTAGTTCAGGGATTTTCTCCTAGGCTAGGGTAGCTTTTTCTCATAGATTTGAGTGTGGGGCAAAGCTATTGAGGTGATAGTGGTAGCATGCCTTGGGCTTCCCCTTGGGTAAGGTTAGGACCTTTCCCCTAGGGATGACCTGAGAGAAAACAATTACAACAAAATGATAAAGTAGAAGCTTAGCCTAGGGTTGGACGTAAGGTGCACCATCCAAGGACGATTACATGATAATATATCAGCTAACCTTAGACAAGGCTAGATGACCAAAAAATTATATCCCCCACACTAACTCAAACTTATGAGAAAGTACATCAACAGGGGTACTAACATCATCAAACACATTTCCACCAAGGTGATGTCAAGCAAATGTGACGATGTCAAATCATATCACTTCGGGAAATTCTGGCATGGCAAAGTGCATTACTACAACATGCATCATCCAACCACATCAACAGTATAAGACAAGGGGAGAATAGAAAATGATAACGCATGCAATCATCAAGTATGGACCCACCACACATCTAAGGACCATGTTACAGTCACTAGGAAACTCCAACAACAATATGAAACATTACCTCCTAATACCATCATCTAACTGCTTGGGGGGCTAGAACCATTATCCACACAAGATGTAGCACAGCAAAGATAAACAAATATAACAAAATCACACCATGATGAGATAGCATACTCCATAATCATCAAATGTGCAATCAAGGTGTGACCACAAGGCAAGCACATGTAAGAAGACCACCAAACCAGCAAGCATAATCATCCAACCAAGGAGAATTGAGACTCCCTCAACCAGAAACCTTCATCAAATAATCCAATACAATGAAGAGAAGGGGCTCCATGAAGATGTATCCCCCCAAGTCAGTCCAATGCTCAAAAGGTATTAGCTGCAAATCTTCATCAGTTTGATAAAAATCACAATGTGGAACCTCTTACAATATGAGGTGTAATGGGCACAACTTCTCAGATATTCTTTCATCAGCATATTTTCCTATATAAAGTTAATGTATCTACAACGTACTTCCATTCAAGCACATCATTGTACAAGCAGCAAACATACAGAATAACTAGGTTATCAACAGAATGATGATTTTCAGGTTTCATCCTGCCTTTTTAGGTATATTTATAATTAATTAATTTGCTGGCTTGTGTTCTGTTGATTATAACCAATGAAAAGAACTTGCAAGATCTCAAATACGAGGGAAACTGTATGTAAGTCCCATTCATCACAAAACATGAAATAAAACAATAACAAAATGCCAGCTAAGCCAAATACTTAATTGTATCTTACAGGAAGAAAAGAGAGACTATTGAAGCTATTTGGACATTGGTGTGACAAAGTTGTGGATTTACTCACGGCAACACCAGAAGAAAGGATTCTACGCCGTGATATATATGATAGGATACCGATTATGACGTGGAGTAAAGGCCGCGTTACCCTACTGGGCGATTCTGTTCATGCTATGCAGCCAAATTTGGGTCAGGGTGGTTGTATGGCAATTGAGGTATAACACTTATAACACTTACCAAAGGTTAATATCTTATTTATTACATCAGCAACTTTTCTCCTAGTTGAGATGATTATGAAAAATTCAGATGCATGTAGAATGTTAACTCGATATCAGCTTTCAAAATATTAGTTAGTTTCACAACCATTAAAGTAAGTGACAAATCTCCCCTGATGTCTGCAATTGAAATAAATACAGACTTTTAGAATCTCCGAAATTAGCTTTCTTGAATGGTCATTTTTGCATCCAATGGTGGGAGCTTGTAACAATATTTTCCTGTTTGGTCAAATTCATCAGTGTTTTTTTGCATTTTTTGGGAAAAATGGGTTATTTTGAGTTTCTCTAGGGCTTCATGAGGGTCTCTAAAATTTTCACGGTGTCTCAATTTATGCAACTCAACTACTCATAAGGGCTGTGGCTTGCATGATCACAATCAGTAACATGTGAATCAGCTAGAAAAATAAACGCTTATCTGTTCCAAAAGTAGAGAAGAATGGTCATACAGAATATTTAACTACAGACTACTAAACTTTGCTGCTTCAATTAGAGAGTATATTTTTATTTCCCAATGGTATTCAAGGAAAAAAATGTCCTATACAATTTATCATCCACAGATTGTTAAAGTTCTGCGCATGCCAGATCTATGGTCTTTTAAGTTCATGTTATCTTTGGGATTTTAATTTTTCTTGTTGGTAACTAAACAGCTAAGCAGGAGATAAATATGAGATGCTATCTTGTTTCATTGACCAAATTGTCCCATTATGTATAGGATGGCTATCAGCTTGCTTTAGAGCTTGAGAAATCTTTGAAACAGATTTCTGAAACTGGAGAATCCATTGACATCTCAGCTGCCTTTAAAAGGTATGTAATTACCGAAGCTGGAAGGACCATGAAGCTTCTTATTTCTAGTCAGAGATTATTTTCTGACTAAATCTATTTTTTATTCATTTCTTTTAACAGATATGAAAATGAAAGGAGACTCCGAGTTGCTGTGATATATGCATTGGCACGAATGGCAGCAATAATGGCCTCTACTTACAAGCCTTATCTGGGTGTTGGACTTGGACCACTATCGGTAGCAATACTTAATCCTCAAATTATTTCTTGAGTTATTTGGCAAACGAGACATACTGTCAGTGTAATTTTATAATTTTATAAAAACATGATTTTTGAAATTTTTGCTATGCGTTCAGGATTGAACAAATTATTATTTTAAGTCTTAACTCCTGTTGAATTTTTTGTTTTACAGTTCTTGACTAAACTACGGATACCACATCCAGGCAGAGTTGGAGGGAGGTTTTTCATAAAGATGGGAATGCCTCTAATGTTGGATTGGGTACTAGGAGGTAACAGGTAATGTTGACAATTGGTTATTTCTTTCACATTTACCCCATGTCAAGGAAAACAAAATCCAAATATTTTTAGATTCCTGTACAAAAACATGTCAAGTTTTAATTTATTTTTTTTCTGTCACTTTTTAATTCTTGCATTGAACTTGCAAAATTCTATGAAGCTGATACCACTTAGCATATGCTCAGTTAAGATAGAGACAAAAATTGTTACAGAAAGAAAACAAAAAATTAACAAAGCTAATTATCTGGCAGAATGAACCACCTCCTCTGTCTGCTTGGATATGACATGTAATTTGCAGCTGATAGAATTTGTGTGTTTATGACTTTTATTGGAAATTCAAAAATTCCACTTCATATTGGAGGTTTCCAAAATCTAGTCCCTCTTAGGGCTGATCTGATATAATAATTTACAGCAGAAAACAGTGGACAATATTTCACCTCACTTCAACCCGACACACCCCGCAGCCCAAGAGAAAAAGATATCATACATGTCAACAAGTTTCAGCCCTTAGGGCACAGTTTTCAAAGCATAAACCAAATATGAAGTCGCCTTACTGCAGATTTATAGCAGTAAATCTGCCCTATCTTCAAATCTGCAATTACTCAAGTACTGGACAGCTAGAAATTTCATATATATAAAAGAATGATGTACATGTACATACCACAGTTCTATTACAAAGTTGGTACATTCTTTCAAGCACTTCAAAACACTAGCTAGGGAAACCATGAAAACACTAGCCACCTGTAATGACCCATCTTTAATATAAAGAGCACAAGAATATTAGCATGTATACAATGCATGCATATGATAGCTACATATGCATGTATTGCATGTACTACACTATTATATATATTCTAAATTAACTATAAATGTTGAATATCACAACTTTGCTTCAGATAGAAGTTACACCCTCACCCATCACCAAATATATTGCTTAATGCGTTATAATTAAGGAGAAAATACCTTAAATAATTTTAATAATATAAATTTAAAAGTATAAAGTAAATTCGATATAAAGAAATAAATGTAAAATTTAAGTTAATTATAAATATGGTTATATATTTATATATCCCATAAATTAAATTAATAAATTATTAAAATGTGAAATATAAATCAAAATAAAATAAATATTATAAACTAAGGACATTTAAAGAAAACTTATAAAAAAAATTCTAAAGGTAAACTAATACTCGTCAATATTCATGTAGCTTTGGTCAGATAGAGTTACACGTTACAAGGGAAGGTGTCACCATGTAGGGAGCAGTGACCACCAAGAAATGATACATAAAGACGGAAGAGAAGCATGAGACGGGGGGAAAAATGTACAGAGAATGGGGAAAAATAAATCTGTTTTAGGGATGAGCCAGGGGCTCGATTTTGGAACTAAAAATTGGAAAATCTTCAGCTGTTCTTGGAGTTTTGGGCACAGCGGCCAGAGGACTTCCATTTCGAAGTCCTCTGGATCTGGGAACCGCAGAGGTTGATCCCAGATAGGCAGGGAGGAATCGGTTGGTTTGGTAATGGACCCAGAAAACTTGGAGCAATGTGACCGACACCAGATGGGAGAGTCAGGGACGCAATTGCATTTAGTTTGATGGTATTTACAAGAAATTTGTCCATCTTGTTGAATTTTAATAATAGTCCTTACATTTGGTATTTACAAGAAATCTGTCCATCTTGTTGAATTTTAAATTTCAGTCCTTACATTTGGTATTAGAGCTAGTTTTCAAACCCTTGGGATCTTACAGGCCCCAGAAGTAACTAATACTCTGTAGCCCTTGCTCAATCAAAACCTCAAGCTGTCCCTTTCGACAGCCACCCAGTGTTGAGCACTCTTCTGCAAGGACTGGACTAGCAGCTTCATGTAAACCTTCATGTAAACCTGGGCTGCTGTGCATCTCATCCAAATTCTCGTTGACCTGAATTTTGTGCATTCCTGTAGATTATGCAAATTATAAACCCTCTGTCCCTCTTTGGTATGATTGTCAAGGATCTCAGTACAAATACAAAGGCTATGCCTTTTATCTTCCCTTTCCCTTCACTTTCAATGACCATAGCCAAAGAGGTTGCTCATTTTCTTTTAAATCTTCAATAATCTGTTGTTTGCATAGATTTGGATCATCACACATATGATTTGCCACCTTGGGTTGAGAACCATTTTGTTGAGATCCCATTGAACCAGCCCTGGATAATGCGAGAAAACGATTCCCTCCTTCCTTGTTATCAGATGTTGTATTTATCATAAGTGTGTTGTGTATCACGTTAGTTGCTGAGTGTGTATTCCAGTTTCTGGTATCCAATAAAACCTTTTTGTTTACTCTGATTGTTTGCACCAAAATTGAATCCACTCCTTACCTGAGATGGATTTTGCACATCAAAGCCATAAGGGTTCGGTTGTTGCTGCTGTTGAGTTTGGTAAAGAAACTTGCATCGTGCACCATATTGGCAACTGCCCCACTGAAAACTTGCAAAGCTCTTGTCGACGGTTCATTGAAAAGTCAATTCGTCCACCCCGAAGTATCTTCACATTTCAAGATAATTCCTTCGAGGCTAGCAGGTAGGAGGAATTTTCCCCATTGGCAGCTAGTAGATACTAGTTCTGGGGGAGGAACAATCATTAGAACACTGTCATTTGCTAAACCACTCCCACTACACAGATAAGCAGTGAATACAAATTTCCATTTGACAAGTTATGTAGAGAGTCGTGGTTGTATGGCAGGCCTTCTTCCTGTAGGAAAAAAAGAGAGGTTGAACGCGTAAATCGGTGTAAGATAGGAATAGGCCAGCCACTTTGGCAGTCCAAGCAATTCCGTAGATGACTCCGAATTTTTATGGTGTGAAGCTTCAAATTGAATCTGAGGTTCTGGAGGAAAAGATTAATGCATCCTTGGTACAAGAAATGTCAATCATTCTAACTCCGCTCCACTGCACTGCACTGCACAGCAGTATACGTACGCTTCGCCTTCATCTTCACGTTGGTCTTTCAACTGGTTGATCACTTTCACCGCAATGCTTCCATTTTGCTCTGCGTCTGGAATTTCACTGAGAGTTTGTTAGTTAGTTAGCTGTAGAAAACAGAGGACACATATGTGTTATTAATATCAAGGATGGTCATTTGGTTCTTCAAAAAAATGCTTCTCCGCAAATACTAGACCTGTTAGATTGAAACTAATGACCCTGCATCCATATAAAAGCCACAGTGCTCACACATCAATTTAAACACCTGACGCGTTGAAACTTATTCTTAGATGGCGTTTAGTGTCAAACGATGAAATTAATGGTCTAAACCTTTGACGTATGTCAACCACTGGAGGATAAAGGAACATGCGTTGGTATGACGGTGGATAAAGGAACATGTAGTGGTATGATGGTGGAGCGCTCTGATATTGATACATACAACGCTCCCGAGTCTTCATTGCCTAGAGCACTTCAAAGAAACGGTGGCCACGTTCATTTCCTGCGATGGGGCCACCTGTACATGGGATCCTGGAATCGAGTGAATTTTGCGATGATGGAGGAGCCGCTTCTGATTTTCAAGGTTTTGAACATATTATGACCGACACTCATGTAAAGGCGGGAGGGCAACCATTAAGCTTATACTTGTATACTGAACCGATAATTTGCAAATACAAAACATTGAGGTCAATTGTTTAAAAGTAAAGCATGGTATATACATAAGAGAACTTGGGGTATGTGATAATGGCGATATGTAGATAACTGAGTTGAATACGGCTACTTTGAGGGCCTCCGAGAAAGGTATGCCTTTTCATATTGATCTTCAAAGAGAAATAGTTGATTCCTAATTCTTAAAATTCATAAACAAATATTACACTTCTGCGATTTAAGTGTTTAATTTCCCATTGATCTTAAAAAAAATATAGTTGATTCCTAATTCTTAAAATTCATAAACAAATATCACACTTCTGCGCTTTAAGTGTTTAATTTCCTTCTCTTGTTTTTCAATTAAGAATTGAGAGATGGTTGGCAATGGACCATCACAGTATTCATGCTCTGACCCAAGAGCCATCGTTCCCCATTGTTCTGCGCAACAATCAATCATCTACCTGTATCTCCTTTGATTTTCTGTTTGGTTGGAACAAAAATGTGTGGAATTCTTGTTGTGTTGGGGTGCTAGGACACATCTTCGGCCAAGCGAGCACAAGTACTCGAGCTTTCCCGAAGGTTGAAGCACAAAGGTCTAGACTAGAGTGGAATATATCAGCATGGCAACTGCTTTCTCACTCACCAAAGGCTTACTATTATGGATCTTGCATCTGGGGACCAACCGTTGTATAATGAATATAAAACAATAGTTGTCACTGTGAATGGAGAGATATATAACCATGAGGAACTAAGAAAGTTACTTAAATCACATGAATTTAGAAGTAGCAGTGACAGTGAGGTTATTGCACATCTTTTGAGGAGCACAGAGAACAGTTCGTGGAGTTGTTGGATGGAGTGTTCTCATTTGTTGTGTTTGATAATGCTGATAGCAGCTTTATTGTTGCTAGGGACGCAATCGGCGTTACTCCCCTTTATATAGGCTGGGGCCAAGATGAGAGACGCATGATGAAAGACCCAAATGGAGCTTGGAGGGGATATTGTTTTGTTCGCTTTGCTACAAAAGAAGCTACTGTGAAAGCTCAGCTGGAAAAGAATAACTTAACATTGCAACGCAAAAAGACTAGAAACTGATGGAGTGGTTCAGCGGTGGAGGTGGCAGCTTGTAAGGACACTCGTCAGGGTTAATTCTCTAGGAGTCATATGATTAAGAGTGTAGTCTAAACATTTGGTTTTTAGTCTTTTTTCTGGCCATATATATCCAACCAATTTTTCAGGATGTTGTATCTGTAGAGATAGATATACCTCCAAGAACTGGAGAATCCCCTCAAAACAAGAAGAAACATAATCAAGGGTTAGCTTTTGTTCACTTTGCATCACATCGCCTCTCTCTGAATTTTTTTTTTACATAGCCTTTCTCTAATTTTTTTTTATATATATTGCCTTTCTCTGAAATGTCAGTTTGTCATAATCTTGTGAATGCCAAACATACTGAATGATTGGTCCGAAGCTTTGATGAACTTCTTTTGATACCGACCTTAATAAACCACCTCAAGTCTGACATGTCTATTTTGAACTTAATATAAGATAAGAGCCCCAAATGTGGAAGGCAAGGATCTCTGGAACGTATTATTATTTTTTTTTAAACTGTCACAATCTATTTATTTTTCTGACACTTGTAGAGTACTAAACACAATAGAAACTTTCCAGGTTTAGCTTTTCCAATCAAGAAATTAGATTTTGTAAATATATAACATCAACCTCAGCTCAAAAATTATAATTCTCAAGTTGTCATCATGCATTCTATATACCAGAGAAGGAATGCATATGATTGAACTGTTCATTATATTTTGAATGGATGTTGTATGATGATACCCACCATTTTTTCAATGCGGCCATACTTCTATAGAAATCAAAAGTTAATATAGTAGGTAATCCAGTTATATCAAAATTTCAGGCATTCATATCTGATTGTATTTCTTATAAATACAGTTCCAATTGCAAATTTCATATGTATTGCAATCTTGGTAGTGATATACCATATATTGAATTTTTTCAAGTTGTATTAGTAGAATATATCTCCAGATATCAGTATCATTAGAAAACATCTCTAGAAATCACTATCATAAGAAACAACCGATCTTGTGGTCATTTCATCTCAAGTCAATCACCTTAGTTGAAATGTCTCTCTCTTGATCGAGAAAGAAGGGTTTTCCAATTAAGAATCAAGCCCAATCTCAACATCCTCCCACTTTGATCTGGTAGAGTTCTTGTTAATATTAAGCTTGAATGGGCCCGATTTTCTTAGAATCCTCTTAGGAGTCGGAAGTTCAAGGATAGAGTATGTACATTTCTATAAAATTAACAGTCAAATAGCTTTGCAGAGAGTCCATTTTATTGTCTGGTTTCACTATCACCTTAAAATTAAATTATTATTGAAAACAGAGTGTTTAAACATTTAGAATTATATTGTGCATTTGTTTTTATTTAATTTTCTTATAGGGTAAATTGCATTATTAAATTGTTATGGCAAAACCTACAGTAGAGATTGCACATGATATTGTTTTATATAGTTTCAAAATTTCTGTTGCATAGTCCATAGACCCTGATACAGGCCCAAAACACAAATTAGTCTTAACCTTCTGTAAAACTATCCAATGCTTCTTTGTACCATATATTCTATAAAACGTGCATTTATTTTTTAAAATAGTCCTAAAAAAAAGCATTTAAATAAGCAATAAACATAGTGGGTGGTAGCATCCCCAAACCTGTACTTGTTGGTTTAGCTTCCGAACTCACAGGTATCATTTCCTTATCAATTGATGCATCCTTCTATAGATCTGCTCCTTACAAGTTCGCAGAAGTCCTTTGGTTTGAAGTTATTATCTGGTCAACGTTATTTAGTTTGAATGTCAAATTCTGGAGAAGGTAGCATTGAGCACCCTCCACTGCCAATTGATATTTTAAGTCCCCAAAAACCTTTTGAATTCTGCAATCTATGATGTTATCTGACTTTCAATTTTATGGATTTTGTTATAATTTTAAAGAGGCAATCCCTATTATAATAGATGTGTTCTTCATTACTTCTTAATACTCTATATTTCTTGTCAATTTCTCGAATCCATATGTTGCCCTATAGAAATAACACCCTCAGCGAGTAAAATATACATTGTCAAATAGTAATTGCCCCATTCCTTGTACCCTGTGAGTACTAAAATCAGGAAAGGACAAAAATGGTTGATTTGGACTCTTCTAATGTGAAAGTTAATAGAACTAGGAAGAAATTAAAATTTGCATGAGGGGAGGTGTTTCTTATTATATTATATGCCATGAAGAGGAAGGAAAGAATAAAGGATGATATTGTACCTCTAAACTCTTTGACCAAGCATTCAAGGAATTTTAAATTTCAGTCCTTACATTCTGACACTGGAGAATCTCTCAGCCCTTCTATAGAAGCAGTGAGAGAAAACATTAATGATTCCTCAGTGTTTAAAGGCAATACTTTGGTAGATGAAGAAACACACTTGGATTTCTAGAACCGATATGTTGAAGCTTTTTACCATGAATCTTAGGACATAGAGAGAGATTTCCTTAAAAGAACACTTCCAATTAAACTAAGTGGCGAATTAATTCATGAATATGTAGAATTTAACATTATGGAGAGAATAATTGAATTCATAGGGAAAAGTTGAATTCAGATTCTTCAAAATATTCTCATATCTTGAATAAAGGATAAAGATTGGGAGTTAATGGATAATTTTTTGAAATATAAATGATGTTGACATAGCAATACAATTGATTCCAATTAGTAGGTTATGTGCCTTATCCTCCATTATGATAAAGTCTGAGAGCATTGACTTGATGAAAATAATGGGCAAACGAAAGTATTAGGACAAGGTGCTTCTATAGCAAAGTGAGGCATAAATCTAAAACAACCATGGAAATACATGTTGAATGTTATATTATTAATATAGACACTAGAGGTACAAAGGAAAGGTATGAAGGATCTAGCGAATTGGACTCTTTAGAGGTCATAGCAGGATACAAATACCACAATAATACCTATGAGCTAGTGATTTTGTAGAACACATATTAAAGTTAGTACAAGTAGTCATAAGTGATATTGTGGAAAAATAAGAAGCAAGAAAAGGTCATGAAGCTACATATTTTCTGTTGTAAACAAAAGCATTGGAACTTGATACAAGACATAGACTTTAGGACAGAGAAAGGAAATTTATGAGTAATGCTTATCACTTTGACATGACATTTGCACTAACTTTTCAAGGAATGATTGTTGGGACAACATTCAAACCTAATTTAGCAATTCTTATAATTGATGAATACAACCTAAGCACAGGTTCCAGGAGCATAAATACAACCTATAGGGCCAAGGTATTGAAAGAGTACTACCATTTAAACATAGAGCGATGTATGGTGTATTATTGTTAGAGGAAATGTTGAGTACAAGATATGTCCCCAAATGTTGTTGCATACCATACTTTGATTTACGTATTTCAAACAATTTATATATAAAAGAGCACAACAAATAACATTATTGTTAAAAGGAATGAATTGAGATTTGTCTTTGCTAATGACTATCCATATGATGCATTTTGTTACCAAGTAAGATAATAAGTCAGCTAGTTGTTACTGGAGCAAAAACATACAGATCAATGAATGTTTGGGACATAACGATATGTGCTCGTAAGATCAAATATCAAGTGTCAGTTAGCGATCTAAAGTCATAAGTTTTATGCACAATCAATACACGAAAGAATGATTTCAAATTATTATGCTTAAGCATTGCCGGTACATGGATACCTATATAAATCATGATTTATGTTATGAATGTGATATCTATAATTTTGTTTTTTATTTTACACATCAACACGAATAATGAGATGGAAATAAAATAATAAAGACACTTGATTACTTGATGTAAAAATGAACTTACAAATATATTAGTTAGACATAGCCAAGTATGTTATATGAACTCAAAGATTAATATCATAGATGAGAGTTTATTAAAATGCATAGAAAATTGTTGTCTGAATACAATTGATTTTGAATATATCGATGCATATGTTATAATTTGTGGGCAAGTGTTTACATTGCAGATAGTATCATTATCAAACCAACTATGTGATGACAAAACTCCAAGAACAATTGAAGCTCAATGAGATTCCATAATAGGGCATTGACCCTAATTCTACTAGGAGGGGTGGAGGTGTTGCCCACTGTTTATCTTCCAAAACCCGGAGTCATGGGAAGACTATGCGAGTCACGCTCCCCTAGACGTGTGATGATAATTGCGGGATGCCTACTGGGAAATCAGGTCGATATAGTCGATGTTGCCATCCTTAGAGTTTTTGAATGGTTAGGTCAGTATAACTGACGCCATGGCATACTCCAGTAGAGGACAGATAGGATGGGAGCGAAAGAGATTAGGAAGGATAGGATGATTTTAGAATAGCTTGGGAACCTGGTTGGGGCAAAGCATGACCATTAAAGTTATAAACCTAGAAGTATTCAAAACACCAATTTTATAGTGTCCTCACATTAAACAATAATTTAATCTCGATACACAACCCTAACAAGAATATACTAATAGCTAAAATGGGTATTGATATACAATAAAACTTTAACTTCGAGACAAAGTTTTCTGAAGGAGGGTTGTATGTAATGACCTATCTTTAATATAAAGAGTAGAAGAATATTAGCATGTGTATAATGCATGCATATGATAGCTACATATGCATGTATTGCATGTATTGCACTATTATATATATATTCTAAATTAATTATAAATATTGAATCACGACATTGCTTCAGATAGAAGTTACACCCTCACCCATTGCCAAATATATTGCTTAATGCGTTATAATTAAGGAGAAAATACCCTAAATAATTTTAATAATATAAATTTAAAAGTATA
>APFE031735342.1:14526-34864 GCA_000404065.3 Pinus taeda | reverse complement strand
TAGCATCTTGTTATGCCATCAAGAGTCTGCACAACAGTCACTCTTCAACAAGGATACAATTGACAATAGAATTCACACAAGCATAACACAACACTGTTGTTTCGTATATCCTTGTAATTGATACTCTGTACAGATGGGCAAAACTCACCAATGATTATAGCAGTTTGGCCTAGAACTGAACAGAGTTGCCTTGATAACATATTGTTGAAGTTGCAGAGGACATAAGTGTTAAGATCTGAGATTAAGATCTTTTATTGATAACAGAGATGCAGGAAGAATAGATCTACAGTGATCTTCTACAACGACATTGTTGAGGTTTGATGTGTATTATCGGAATGCTGAAGATGGTGGTATTGTTGTCTTTGTATTTTGTTATAATGTATGATTATAAATTAGAATTTTAAATTTATTATTTTATATGATATTAGAATTTAGATAATGATATTCCTATCAATGATCCATGCTTTCAGCGTTTCAATTCCTACCAATTGTCATAGTGGACTCATTAATAAATTTATTTTTATATTTATAAGTTTTTAAGACCCTGACGCTCCCCCACGTTTCCTAAAAAATGGTGGGGAGCTTTTGCATAGGCCGCTCCCGCGGCCCCTCGCTCCCTCGCCCCCTCATCCCGGAACTTTGGTGGAACATTGATAAATTATTAAAATGTGAAATATAAATCAAAATAAAATAAATATTATAAACTAAGGACATTTAAAGAAAACTAATAAAAAAATCCTAAAGGTAAACTAATACTCGTCAATATTCCTGTAGCTTTGGTCAGATAGAGTTGCACATTACAAAGGAAGGTGTCACCATGTCGGGAGCAGTGACCGCCAAGAAATGATACATAAAGACGGAAGAGGAGCATGAGACGGGGGGGAAGAATATACAGAGAATAGGGAAAAATAAATCTGTTTGAGGGATGAGCTAGGGGCTTGCTTTTGGAACTGAAAATTGGAAAATCTTTAGTTGTTCTTGGAGTTTTGGGCACAGGGACCAGAGGACTTCCATTTCGAAGTCCTCTGGATTTGGGAACCACAGAGGTTGATCCCAGATAGGCAGGGAGGAATCGGTTGGTTTGGTAACAGAACCAGAAAACTTGGAGCAATGTGACCGACACCAAATGGGAGAATCAGGTATGCAATTGCATTTAATTTGATGTTATTTACAAGAAATCTGCCCATCTTGTTGAATTTTAATAACAGTCCTTACATTTGGTATTTACAAGAAACCTGTCCATTTTGTTGAATTTTAAATTTCAGTCCTTACACCACCACCAAAGATCTCCAACAACAAGCATCTATTGAAGCTTGTAATAGCTTTGGCATAGGCTATATCTTGGCATGTAAGAGATTATTTGTTACCTCTTTAGGTACTTATGTCTTCTTTCCTAAGTCTAACTTAAGAAAAGTACAATAATTGAAATCAATTAATTATTGTGGACTATTAAGTCATTTTCTAAGGATAAATAATAAAATAATTTAAGAGACTCAGAAATAATCTCAACTATTGATCTCCTAGATCTTCTAGAAGGGAGATTAGGGTTAGGGATTTTGGCTTAATGAAGATTATAATTTATAAATGAAAGCCTAAGGGAGGGGTGAAGAAACAGACAAATAAGAGAGGCAACTACAACATTTTTGGGAAAGCTATTTTCTCAAAGAGAGAGTGAATTTTTTAGAGCAAGAGGCTCAATTAGACTGAGGAAAAGGAAGGAGAATACAGGAATAGTTTTAAGAGTTTTCTAGAAGGCCGATTTGTTGGAGATTGGAGAGGCCGAATTGTTAAAGTGAGGAGGCACAATTGTTAGGGAGGCCAATTTTCCATGGCCATTTTGTGAATGTACAGAGGCTAAGCGAGGGAAAGGGGCAAGGGCCAATTCACTGATGAGAGGTGGGCAGATTTTCTCCAGACTCAATTTCTTTAATGGCTAGTTTCTAGTTGGTCGAATTTCCTTGGATAAAATTATTTAGTGGGGTCGAGTTGCAAGTTCCAATCATTGTATTTTTCTTTGTAAATTCTCTATGGGTCAAAACCTTGATTTTCCAAATTAATTAATGTAGGAGAATTGTTGTGGGTGTTTATCTGTTGTAGTGTGTGATTGATATCTTTAATTTTATTTCCACTGCATACAAATTTATTGATGTTAAAATACCAATGATTTTATTTTTCAACATTCCAAAACTTATTTGGTTAATAAAATAAATTATTAGGAATAAATAATCGTTGTGAGAAAATAAATAAGTGTTGGTATTAGGAGATTTAACATCGTATCAGAGCTCTAGAAAACTCTAAAGGAGAGATCCAAGATCACTAGGGTTTGCAACAATGAATTTCTTCCTTTTATGACAACAAAATTATTTTTAATTTTGTAGCTTGGGTTTTGTGGCCAAGGTCGATTTGTGAGATGGCATCACTGAGTAGTTTGCGATATGAAGATAGGTTGGATGGGGGCATTAATTTCAGTCACTGGAAGTAGCAGATCAGCATAGTTTTAAAAATGAATGGCTTGTGGAATTTTGTGAACAAAAATATCCAGGTTCCTTGAGATCCAAACCTAGCAGTTGGGCACAATCAGAAGGATATGAAAGGGATGGGTATAATTTGGATGGTGTAAGACGTAAGTCCTCACATATCAGGGAAGGACACGACACATCAAGTGTGGGTAGCCCTAACCGATCTTTATCAAAGTATGAACGAAAATAAGGAGATTGTTAAAGAGTCCAACTACATGCTAATTCCCCTTCCTAAAAGCTTGTTATGAATAAAATATATATGAAAATAATATAAATAACTATAAATAATAACAATCATAAATAATGAATAATTAACTAATAATTAGTGTTGAAGAGTCATGTCTCCAAAGACATGATCATCCGTGAATGGGTACCTACCTAGGTATATAATTGGGACCCTCAGTTGTAATCAAATTATCTCATATCTTCTTGTACGTATTATTGAAGTTTTATCTATAATTACTGTCAATGATGGTAAGACATTGAAGTAATTGTTGCAAGCATGGAGCATACCATAACAATTAACATGGTATTAGAGCTTTGGTGGAGAAAGGCCTCAATGGAGTGTTAAATTTTTGGAGTTGTTACAATTTTTACGTACAACATATTAAATTTTTTACTCCTACTCCAAGAATGCAAACAATTCCATAAATTATGGTGGGCAGTAATTCCTGGTAAATATGTCTAATTACCAAAATCTAAAGAATGCAAAAGATTCCATGAATTATGGTGGGCAATAACTATTAGTAAATATGTCTAATTACTGAAATATAAAGTATGTATTTGCTAATAGTAATTTCTGTTTGAACACTCTTGAAGACTACATCTGTCAATATGGAATAACGCGTAATTGAACATCTATGATTCAAGCATACGTTTTTTGAAGTCAGTTTGCTAAATAAGATTGGTTAAGGCCCTCTTTCATAAACCTTAACTGTCATTGGCAATAAAGAGCTGACAAGATTGAAGAGCTTTTAACTTGACATATTGCTTGGTTCCTAGTTGGATAAAGGTTTACATGCATAACATACTATACTGTGAGAAGTAAGTTTAAAGATTGATGAATTTTGTGAAAATTTCACTACTAAAATCCTATTGCAACAACTAGTATTATTTCTTCTAACTGTTAATTAAATTAGTAGTTTATTGCTACGGAAACAACGAAATAAACACACTGCAATCTTCACAAAAATATTGCGGAAAATAATAGCGCTAGAAACTAGGAAATATGCTAACACATAAAAAATTGACACACTTATTTTTGGACCAATGTCCCCGCAAAAACCCAACGTGGGAAAATCAGTGTAGTAGCTGAGGGTTTTAATTATTAAGCGGCAGTGAGAAATTTTGAGTACATCTGAATGCCGAAATTTGGCAATACTATAGAGAAAAATACAGGTAAAAATCTAGTGAGGAAATTTCCTCACCCCACAAGCAATCCGAGCACTGACTGCTACTGAATATCTAGCCGTCCAACCAGCTCTACACAGGCCCATGTCACCCTAGCATAGTCCCTTCCACGCTTTGCTTGAATCAGCGACCAAACAATTCGTCCTACCCACTGCTAACTGGGAAACTGTCTCTCCGACACTCTGGAAATCTTCCCAGCCTCTAGAACTATAAACCAGCTTCTCTACACCAAAATCGAACTGCCTCTTAAGGGCTTCTCTGTATCCTCTCTGTGGCTATCTCTGCCTCTCTGCAAAGTACTCACCGAATCTGGAAAATCTTCCTCCAACCTCACTGTCTCTGCGCCTCTCTGTCTCTACTTTCCTTCTCTGGTTTGAACTCTTCTGACAACTGTTGTTGCTCTTTGGAAATATCGAACTCTCCAAGGAAATCGATCTCAAGTGTGTTTTCTCCATCTACCCATCAACTTCTTCTTATAATCTTTTGTTGGACCTCCAACAACCAAGATTAAATCTTAATCAAAGGCTAAGATTATTTCCCAGTCGATCCATGTGAGTTTCTAGATAATTTACACATTTCTCAATTAATTTTGATGAATTAACCCATTTTCCTCAGTTTAAACTTAGGGAATATTTAAAAATAGGCTAATAATCTAATCGAGACACTTCTAGGTGGAATTTCCAAAAACGATTTATGTGTTATGGAGAACTATGTTTTAGCCTTTCCACAAAGTTTCAAGACTGAACACCTTTGATGCTACAAAAAATAACTCTCCCTCTTAGCAAGGAAGGTGTTCTAGTGCTGCACTGCTGGTACAACACTCTATCTCTATATCACCCTCTATCACGTTGTTGATGTCTAGAAACTGTGACTAATTGCCACTACCCACCAACCACTGCGCAACTTTGATCTTGCATTTGTGTTGTTGCTGACACTGCTATATTGTTGCCAATTTTGCATCTGCACTGCAACTCCGTCTCGTTTGTTGTTGTTGCAACTACGACTATTGCAACTGAGAAGCATCCTAAACATTGAATCCGTTGTGTCTCTACTGCATCTATCTCTTGAGTCCTCACTGTTACTAGCCTCTGCATTGCCCCTTGGGATATTTGCGTTGCTGTTGACTCTGCTACCAAGCCTCCTGCTCTACTATCAACACTGCTCTGCGCTCCTCATCACCTGACTACAACTAGTCTGCAACTGTCACTCAGGTAATCTGACTACATCACTGACATTGATTCATCCTGCTATTGAATATTGTGGGGCCCCGTAACAAGGTAATGATCCATGAGGACACCTCAATGGACCCTGCCCATCCTCTGCAACTCTAAGACTATAGCTCCATATCACCCCACCTCTCTCATGGAGGTATAACTGCAAACATAACGAAATCTTCCTCCATCCTGGAGGACAACTTATCAATCTCTGCAGACATTGCTGCCTGGGCTTGCTTCTCCTTCTTGTCCTTTTTGAGAGGACACTGAGTACTGTAGTGGCTAAGCTCACCACACCTGAAGCACTTGACCTTAGATAGGTCATTTTTCTTCTTCTTTTCCCCCTGTCCTTGGCTAGGATCCTTTGATGCTAGGGTCACATTCTCTTCTTCCTTCTCACCCTTCATGCTCTTGTTACTGCTCCCATTGATGGTGCTCTTCAATAGAGCTCGCCTCAACTCCTCATGTTGCAAGTCTGACAACATCCTGTCCCACCTAGGCAATGTGTCGCTACCCAAGATACTTTGGACAAATACCGGCCACTCCTCTGAGACATTGTTTAGTGCCAAACATAGAAGCTCTGTTGGTTAAGGTGTCTCCCCAACGGATGCAAGTTAATCTCGGACCTCCTGAATCCTGGTCAGGAAGGATTCTATGCCTTCACCCTTTATCATCCTCATGCTTCTCAACTTCTCTTGCAGGAATATCTTCTGTTTCTCAGAAGTGTTCTAATATAGTTGGACAAGAGCATCCCACATTTCCTTGGTCATTCCCTATTCTGCCAATTGTGAGACTACATGATCCTGAACTCCATCCAAGATCAACCGCTTTGCCTTCGCTATCTCCTTCCTATACTCCTTCAATTGATCTACATCCTGAGGAACTGCCACTACATTATCCACGTAGGATTTCAGGCCATATTCATCCAATAGGAAAGTCATCCTTGCCTTCCAGATGACAAAGTTGGAGGCTCCCTCCAACCTATCCTAATCTCTAAGCCTAGCTATGGCCATTTCAAAATCTGGTCGAAAATATTCCTCTTTCCCTCTGCTCAGTTGTTGGATCAACTATTCACACTCCCTCATGGAGTGAGAAAATCTTCCCACAACGCCTTCCAATCTGCAACAAAATAATCAGATTTCTGAAACTCAAAACCTCTGAGAAATTTCCCTTTGTGTGTGCTTTTCTCTTCCACCTGGCGCTAATCCTGCTACTGCAAACTGCTGGAAAACCCTTCTACACCCAAACAAGGAATCTGCCCAGCGAAAATATGAGTTGTAGTTTCCCTTTTGCCTGTTGGAATCACTAGAACTGGCAAGCCGAATTCTTCTACCAACCTGCACTGAAAAAATTGAACTTCCCCAAGCAACTCACATTGCTTGGCT
Organism: Pinus taeda; assembly: GCA_000404065.3. NCBI lineage: Eukaryota > Viridiplantae > Streptophyta > Pinopsida > Pinales > Pinaceae > Pinus > Pinus taeda. The sequence goes on along the minus strand of APFE031735342.1, from coordinate 28,336 downwards.
TAGGCTTTGCGCAGTCCCCAGAAATTTGTCTTGTTGCTCCTTTTGAACCGCAAATTTCCTTCATCACTTCTGAGCTTCACAGTTTGATCAAAATCACTTTGATACCATGTGAAAATTTCACTACTGAAATCCTATTGCAGCAACTAGTATTATTTCTTCTAACTGTTAATTAAAAGAACACACTACAATCTTCACAAAAATACTACAGAAAATAATAGCAGTGGAAATTGAGAAATATGCTAGCGCACATAAAAAATTGATGCACTTATTTTTGGACAAATGTCCCTAAAAATACCCAACTTGGGAAAAACTGATGCAACAATTGAGGGTTTTAATTATTAAGCAACAGTGAGAAATTCTAAGTACATCTAGATGCTGAAATTTGGCAATCCTACAGAGAAAATTACTGGCAAAAATCTAGTGAGGAATTTTCCTCACCCCACAAGCAATTCGGGCTCTTACTACTACTAAATATCTAGTTGTCCAACCAACTTTGCATAGGCCTGCGTCACCCTAGCGTAGTCCCTTCCATGCTCTGCCTGAATCATCTGCCAAACAAGTCGTCTTGCCCGCTGCTAACTGGGAAACTGTCTCTCCAACACTCCGGAAATCTTCTTGACCTCTGGAACTGAAAACCAGCTTCTCTACAGCAAAATTGAACTACCTCTTAAGGGCTTTTGTGCATCCTCTCTGTGGTTATCTCAACCTCTCTGCAAAGTACTCACCGAATCTGGAAAATTTTCCTCTGGCCTCACTGTCTCTACCCCTCTCTGTCTCTACTTCCCTTCTCTGACTCGAACTCTTTCGACAACTATTGCTGCTCTCTGGAAAAATCAAACTCTCCAAGGAAATTGATCTCAAGTTGTATTCTCCATCTATCCATCAACTTCTTATAATCTCCTGTTGGACCTCCAATGGCCAAAATTAAAACTTAATCAAGGGCTAAGATTATTTCCCAGACGATCCATGTGAATTTTTAGATAATTCACACATTTCTCAATTAATTTTGATTAATTAACCCATTTTCCTAAGTTTAGACTTAGTAAATATTTAAAAATAGGCTAATAATCTAATTGAGACACTTCTAGGTGGAATTTCCAGAAACGATTTCTAGATTATGAAGAACCTCTGTGTTTTAGTCTCTCCACAAAGTTTCAAGACTAGAACACTTCTGATGCTACAAAAACTAACAACTCTAATTATTGCAATGAGAGCTATACATTATCACTACAATCTTATTTGAAGTATTCTTAGATAATCTCTTATCATCATAAGAGAAGCTTTGTCAAAAGTCTAAAAACTTGTATCATAATATTCTGATATACCAAAGGTCTTTGTCAAATACTTGAAAAATGAAAATACACTAGAGGATTGTGTCAATAATCTAGAAATTATATGCAGTTATAAATAAATCCTTTAAGAACCCTTCAATGACAGTTGTTGATGTGTAACATATTAACCATCATGGTATATGGTATGGGCAACCTGTGTGAGTGTAAAAAGAATTGATTAGAAGATGCAAAGTCTATAATTCCATATATTACAGTGATATTTTTTGCAATGATAAGATAAGTTCGGATCTCCTAGAGGATTATCATGACACTCAAGCTCGGTCACCCCTTTGGTACCTATTGACCATGTACATCTCAATAGTTCCGAGAAGCAGAGTATAAAGCAATGGATAAAAAAATTTAGTCATAGTCATCAGAGTAATCCCAAATTCTGCTATTTTATTATAAAAATGATTCTAGTATGACTATAAAGTCATGTAACAACACCTAGTTAAGCCTATGATTCTTCTCAAAGGGTTTCACTCTAGGGAGTTTTTAAACCTCCCCAATTATTTGTGTTTGTAAACACGAATAATTGGCAGAGTTTTTCTCCCAAATATACCTCAAAGCTAGAGTGAAACTCATTGATAAGGTTTAGGTGAGTCCTAGTGTTATTGAGTCCATGTATTTTTATCATACTAGATCATGTGTCTTGTGTCGCAAAATTTGGTTGAGTCTTACGGGATTTTTATCTGTTGTAAATTTCCCCTTCTAATGGTTGATTATTGTAATATCTTGGTGTAAAAGTGTGACTAGAAATATTTTTGGTGAATGGTTCCTCATAATTAGAACACCATTACCAAAACATTTTTTAGACCCACTTATAGGGTGGAAAAATATTTGTAATCCCTTTGTTGCACTCATATTTATCAATGATTCCATTGAGAAATGGTTAAACGAGATGATCTTGATAGGAAGGAAACTGAAGGAAATCAGATTGAGGTTTGCAACACTGATCCAGCAGTGTTGACAAAGCAGAGTCATGAAAATAAAGAAGAGCAGGTCACAAAAATCAAGGACATTCCAAATCTTTTAGATGAGCGTTGTACAAATGAGGTAGAAAATTGCACATTGATTGTATCAACAGCAACATCGCATCCTGCCAAGAGCAAGCGTAAAAAGCAAAAGAAAAGAATGAAGAATTTTGATGCATCCAAAGGCAGAGAATAGCTCGATATTCGGAAGATTCAAAGTCCTAGCATTTTCAGAATTCAGCATGGCATATCAGAGAAACAACCCACAAAATTGTCGGAAAGTCGACAAATGCTCAACGTGCACTATGTTGAAGATATCTGATGCCATAGGGCATCTTTGTATAGTATCTCTAACACTACTCTTTTTTATTCATGTCATGAGATAGTTTTATTTCACGCATTTATATTATGTCTTATATTTCAGTTTGTTAGAGTAGATTTTTCTATTCTAGCGACATTTTCTATGTATACAAGATGATTTCGATTTTAAATGGATATATCTTTGATGGACTTATGTTTTCTTGGGTGCAGGATTTTGGGGTTTTCACGTCACTTCATGGAAGCAACGTGTCCTCATTTGGAGCCAGATTTTGCACTCATATTTGTCAAAATTCCAACGAAGTAGAAGTACGATATTTTTCAATAGCATCGGGTCATTTATCAGCAGTCTACGTGTTATTATAAACCCATTCTGCAAGTTATGTAATGTAAATGATGCTAGTAAGACTTTGAGTATATGTAACAACCTAGGTATGCCTATTATTTTGGTAAGAGTTTCATCCTATGAGGTTTTTCGTTTCACTGATCCATTTGTGTCTCTAAACACGGATGGTCGACAGAGTTTTCCCTCCAACCACACACCAAATCTAGGGTGGAATTTTTCGTCAAAGTCTTAGGTGAGTACTAGTATTTTAATCAAGTCTCATGTAAAAGTGATTTGGGAATAATTTAAACTAGTTGGCTAAATTATTTTATTACAAATCACTTGGTCTACTAGATCATGTTGTGTTGCAGAATTGGGCATGTGTCTTGAGGGTTCAAGCTAAATGTGTATTTCCCCTTTGAGGGTTGTAAATGTAAATATCTTATGTAAATTAGGGTGGAAAAAAATATTAAATCCCCTTGTGTAAATTTATTTAATTTTTTTGGAAAAAATTAAATAAATCTTAAGCCAGAAAATTAATTAATTAGAGTCAAATTAAATTGTCTTAGGAAAATTAATTCTCCCAGTGGAGAAATTGGTGGGTCTTAAAATAATTAATTTTTTAAGGTTTTCCACCGAGGGAATATTGTATATTTCAAGAAAAGTTAGATCCTTGGACCTTGGTGGTTAAGACAGTCAAATTTTTTAGGGAATTTTCTCAAAATAATTAATTTTGAGCTAATAAAAATGGAGTTAAATGAGAAATTCGAAAATTCCTCAAAAATAAAAAATCAACGGCTAAGGTTAAAAGATATTCAAGAGTTTATCAACGGCCGAGATTATTTTGACAAGGATCAAAGAAACGAGTCGTTACTTTTACACTTGGAGGATTTACCTATAAATTAAAATCATTTGTCTCTAGCATGATGATCTATCGATAGAAAATTGTTGCTAAATATTTCATGTAAACTCTTGTCCTGCTAGGAACTATTTTTTCAATCATAATAAAGACTTTGGGGTGCAATTTCAAGGTGTTCCATATTCATGATATATGGTATGTGTTAACTAGAGGTTGTCCTATGTTGTGTTGAATATTGGTAAGATCTGTTTTCATTAGATGGAGATAAAATCATGCTATTCATAGTTTTGGGCTAATTTTAGGTGGTTTGATTCCACATATGATTAACAGATTGTCTTGAGATAAATACATAGTGTTTGCAACTACTTCAGTCTTTGGTCTCCAAGTTCACAAACTTGGGCAGGAATTATTTTGCTTCGATCCCAAACATTTGTATGGTGGATTTAATCTTCGCTAAGGCATTGGGTTTCTAAAGTATTTTTTGCCATCCATCAAAGAAAAACTCCATATAAAAAAATTTATATTTCTCAAAAAAAATATTTCAAAACCCTTGTACATTCGTAAATTTTGTGAATAGATTTGTAAATTAAATTTGTAAATTATTTTTGCTAATTGGGATTTTGGGTTTTTTGAGATTTTGTCTATAGTTGGGGTTTCGAAATTTAAATTTATCTTTTTACATTGGGAATTTGGGTTTTTATTCTAAATTTGTTCCAGGATTACGGAAGAAATTGGCATTGGAGACCTCAAAAACCCTAGACGTCTAGGGTTTTCAGACTATTTTTGTGGGTTGTTTATTTTCAAATCGGGGAAGAAATCCATTTTCTGAAGGGCCTAGCCCTTACGCAACCTAAAAGGCTAGTGTTTGGGATCTATTTTGCAATCATTAAGAAGGCCATAAGACTTACAAGGGCTAGATCTCATTGCAAACAAGGGTTTTTTCAAGGGATTGGTATTTTATCTCTAACAATTTGTTTTGCAATGATTTTGGGTTTAACATTGTGTTTTCAGGTGGTCATCTTCATTGGAAATCTTCCTAGCTATCTACAAAGCGCCAAGGTCTCTTGGTTTGCTATCTGAACCCTAGCTTCTTGTTGTTTTAACACTGTTGTAATTTGTATCTTTAATAGTGATATATAAGCCCTAAAATCACATTTAATTTGGTCAAAATAACTCAAAATTGCAAAATTTGAATTTTCCTAAATTTTGGCCATTTGGGCATTGGTTATCTAGCCTAAATCTTATTTTTTTCTTATTGGGATTTTACTACATAGCTGAATATATTGTTGACCACTGGAGTGGCATCTAATGATTACATGAAGACTCCATGCCCAAGGATGATCCAAAGGACACTTGTACCATCAGATATTGTCAATCAACAAAGTATTTTAACTCTACTTTTATCTTCTCATCATCTTTCTTGTACCCAGATTCCACACCCTATGGGGAATTGTAATAAATGATACTAGTAATGATGAGTTTTGAGTCTGTAACAAGAGTAAGATGTTGGGACTTGATCAACAAACGAGTACACCTTGGAATGTTTTTTTTATCTAGTTAATTATCCCTTTTTTTTCAGAGGCGGATAATTTTCTGGGTTTTTTCACTCATGTTTTACTCCAAAGTCGGGGTGACAGTTTGAAAATTGAACCCCTGACACATCTTAGTATCTAGAGTTGATGTATGTTACCATACTAGATCACACAAAGAATTTCATGGTTTTGGTTAGGTCTAGGTAGTCAGTTTTTAATTTTTTAGATTTCCCGCAGGTCAAAAATTGCAAATAAAATTGTATTTAAATTGTAATAAGTGTAGTTTAGAGAAGTTGTATGGGGTATGAGTAATCAAAATTATACTTCTCACCCTCGACTTTCTACTATAACACACTTTGAGGGGTTGATAATGTGTTTTGGACCCTCAAAACCCACTTTTCCTAATGTTTAGTGGGAAATCTGGCAATTAATTAAGCCATAAATTAAATAAATGGAGAAAATAAATATCCACACATGCTAAATGTTGTGGAAATGAGGTGGAAATTACAGGGGAGTTAAAGTGAAGTCTCAAGGTGATGTGGACTCCTAAAATCAAGAAAAGGACATGGGGTCAAATAAAATCGAATCTTTGGCATTAAATGAAAAACTGCTTGGAAATTCGAATTTGTGAAGTTAATGCACATTTAGGAGGATTTGGGAGAATATTTGGTGGAGATTTTTGTGGGAAATTGTCCCCACATGGGTTACCACCCATATACACTTGCCGTTCCACCATAAAATTCGAATTTGGCACATAAGGAAAGAAGAAAATGATGTCCACTTGCCAGAATTCGATTTTTACACTTGGCATTGGAGCTCCATTCAACAAATTCGAATTTCTCTTTGGGTTTGTCACCTCATGCCACTTGTTTAATCACTTCTACATTGGGATTGGCTCCAATGCCATTTTCCATTGTCATTCTTCATTGGGATTTGCTCCCAACTCTCTATATAACAGAGCCATGGGCTCTCACATTGTATCATATTGTTACTAGCTATTGTGCTTGCGGAAGCGCTGCTGCCTTGTACACTTTCAGAAATATCAATAAAGACTTTAGGGTTTCATTCATGAGGTGTTCCTCCTTTTCGAGTGTGATGAATTGTTGAGCATTGTATAATTCCTTTTACGTATGCTTTGATCTTATTTGCTTTCATATGCTCTTGTAGATTTGTTAATGTAGAGCTATCTTACATTGAAATTTGATTTAGAAGTATGCTCTAGGTATAGAATGCTCTAGTTGGTTTTAAATAAATCTCTAGAGTTTCCTATCATTGTTTATTGCTAAATCTATATGGAATTAAATCTTGATTGAAGTTTTGTAGAGGGAACATCTTGTTGAGAATACAGAATTAAGCGCAAGGGGAAGTTTTTGGAAAGACCAACCCACTCTTGATACATTCTTAAAGGAGTTGTCATTTGTTCTTTGAACCTTCATAGTCTTATCTTACAAAGTGGTTTTGTAGGGATTTCAGCACATAGCTTGCACACAAGCCGAAAACTTCTAAATTTAAATCTCTTTAAAAAAACATTATACTGTATTTCTTTCATTTGCTATCTAAGAGCTTGAAAATGGCTAAGCAAAGACGAGAGTTTACTCACTCTTTAGCTTAGCCTTTTGTAAATTATAATTGTACATATACATTTTATTTTGCTGATTTTTCCATTAATACTTAACTTATTTTGCAGCGATTGTTTGGATTGTTTATTAACACTTGTGTGGTAGATTTTGAAGAGCAACTTCTCGCAACATCTAACAAGTGTTTGCAGGACCTTTGGCAAATGTTGGGGGTTCGATTTTTAAGGATGTCATGAGCCCTTTTGGGGCTTATTTTGGCGAAGTCGATTTCACTAGAGGGCTGCCCATTTTCCTCTCTAAACCGTGGGCAATTGGAGGAAATTCACACTTTGTTTCCCTTGCATAAGTTTTGTGAGATCTTGTCACTAATTTCTCAAGAAAAGAGGTCTAGTGTCCAAGTTTCAAGCAATTATTGTGAAGACTCTCCTTGAAGTATAGTTGAGGACTTTAAAGGACCCTCTTCGTTTTGTAATATTAATAAAAGATATGGTTTTCTTGTGAGAACTTGGGATTTCTCCCATGGTATCCTATCTCCCCATTTAGAGGGAGGGTTCTCTTGGGTGGATTGACATTTGCATGGTTTAAGCTTTCATACTTCATTCACCTACATGCATGCTTTAATTGGAAATTAACACAACCTCACTATCACATTTCATTAAGTTAAAGTTTGTTACAATTTTATTTGAGCTTTGCATTTTCTTTCTCATTGTTGCTTAGAGCTACAAGCTTACACTTTACTTTGGGCAATTCATCTTTTACATGCAAGCATTTTATATTCTTATAAAACTTTGATTCGTTTCCATTTACCTTAGTAAATTGTTTCATGAGCACTTGAATACATGCTTCAATTTTATGTTACATTGTTATCTTGAATATTGGAGCAATTTATTGTCATTGTCTATTTGAAACAAATTTCACTTTCAAGCAAATTACTTGTATCATTTTAATTCATTCATGAAACACATGCAACACTTGTAATCTAATTTTATTCATCCAATTGAAGTTATAATTGCAACTTATGTTGACCACTATTTCTTTTTCAAGCATTGCAAATCAATCTCTTTGAAGCGCTTGCATGTATCATTATTTTAATTTGGGGAATTAACACAATTTGCATTTCATCTAGGCATTTTAGTGTAGAAAGGCCCCAAGCCTCATTAAAATTTTACCTCCAACGTAAGTTGGTTGAAGTAGACATCTTACGGATCCTCTACTCCTCTATTGACTCCTCACTATGAGATCCATATCATTGGGCGAGGGTGAGGTTTGGGGATTGAAGAGTTAAATTGTAATCTTGTTGTAGAACTAATTAATAAAATTAACCAAGAGCACTTTTCATTACCTTTACTTTACTCGTCTCTTAATGGTTTGAGTTTTCATATGCAAATTCTATTCCAAAAGCAAGTATTGTAATCACTTCAAACAAATGTTTTCTTTTCATGTTTCAATTCTAATTGCATATTGATGTCTTGGTTTAACACTTCTTTTCTTTTACATTTCCAAGTTAATTACTATTTTTTGGGTTTTGGCAAGATATGTTTCACATGTTTTGATTTATAAAGTTGATTATCTCAAAAGCATTTTGTATCTTACATATCTTGTACTAACAATTCTTATTTACATTTCAGGGTTACTTTGTTTTCTCTTTTGAGAGCATTGCATTTTACTTTGAGCAAATTTTTTATAAGGCACTGGTTTTATGGTTTTTAATCATATTAATCACTGACATTGTTATTTCAAGTTGCCCACTTCATATTTGCTCATAAATCTTTAAAAGTAATCCATTTTCACTATAACAGTCTTCTAGAAATTCACCTTTTAACTTTTCATTGGGGACCACCCCCTTTAGCTAACCTAGGAGATAGCTCAAATAGAGAGAGTCGGGATTAGTGTGACAGCCCCTTGCCTAAGTTCCCTGTGACCAACCACACCTTGTGGTGTTGAAGGCTTCTCACTGACTTGTAGATTGATTTATTGGCACTTGTATCCTTAAGAACTTGCCTTGTATTAAGATTGTCCTCTAATTGTTGTTAAGTATTGTTCTCATAAAGAGTAATCATAACAAGTACTTAAACACTTAAACAATCTTAACTCAAGTAATTTCACTTATCATCTTTGCATGAGCATTCAAAGATATAACTTGCACTAAAAACTTACCTCCTCACATAAGCTAGGTTGATAGACTCCTAGGGCAACTCTTTTCCGATTAGCTTGGGGGATTCAACCCTTCTTAATGATTAACACAGTGAACTTGCAGTCGTCAAAGCCACAATGTCTGTAGCGCCGGAGGCACTGGGTTGTTGGAACACAAGGGGAGGTATCATTAATCAGGCTTTTGCCTGCTTCCTGTTGGCTCCATCCCACAACCTACTCTAAACATTGTTTCTCAAAGCAATCAAGGGAGAGGTTCAACTTATAATAGGCATTTAATCTAAAATTTACCAATATTTTTGCATCACACCTAGCTCTGAGGACTTACATCCCATATAGGTTAGTCTATCATATCAAGTAGCGGGTGTCGATCCGGTTACTTGACATTAATTTACATTAAGCAATAATTGTGACTCCATAAGGCACTAGTCTCATACTTAAAATCTAATTTAGTCATTAATCTTGCTAAATTTAACCAAGTAGTTAGGCCACTCATCCATGCCTCCCAAACAAGTTGGTTCCCAACTTGACTTCCTTCACCTCATGTCCAAAGGGACTACCCCCCATAGCATGTGGTTGGGAGACAACTAGAACAGAGTAGTTGGAGATCAGAGTGACCGCCCTCGCCCTGAGAAGTTGTCGCGGTGCCTATACAATCTGAGCGACAACATTTTTTGGCGCCATTGTTGGGGATATCTTATTCTCGACGCTTCAATGACAATCTTCATAATCTTCTAATCCATTTTTCATCTTCTTAATTCGTCAAGCACCACATTTTCTGGTGCTTTAATATCTCACTAATCTTCTTATCACCTTGTTCACTTCTTTGTTTGCACCTTAGCACCTGGACATTTAGGTTAGTTTCTTGTTTGGGTGGCGACTCCACTTTTTCAACTATTCCCAAAATCTTACATTAGAAAAAAGCCTGGTAGCTTGGTTAACCCTGCTCTCAGAGCTCGGTTAAACCAATTACATTATAGTAAGCATTTAATTTTTCTCAGACAAGAAACCTTCCTTGATATCCCCCTGCTTCTCCCTGACTAACTTTTCGGTGTTTTTCCCTTCTGGATTTTGGAGATAGATTCATGTTCAAGTCATGACTCCACTTCTTTCATTTTTTACAAGAATTCCTACTAGAGGCTCAGTTCTTGTGGATTTCTTGATTGTCTTGAACAAGGATATCTCTCTGACATCCTTCCCTTTCCCCCTTGTAAGTCATCATGGATGACTTGTTCGTCCCTTGTTGTTTTACTCATGACCTTCCACAAGAGGAATATGGGGTTAAAGAATTAATAGAAAACATTAAAAGTATGCATGATGAGTAAAGAAATCAATTCAATGATGTGCAGAATCACATAAAGAAGTTGTGAGAGAATGAGTTACAACATTACATTGATCAAGAAGTACCATATTGTAGATCTTGTAATCACTTTCATGATGAATCCACTTGTGCCATTGTAAGAAGAGTCCTCAATAGTGGAAAGGCGGGAACTAGTAACCAAGTTAATCATTTCAACGATGAAAAGAAAGAAGACAAACATCTTGTTAAGGAATTAACTCAAATGATCAAAGAAATGCAATCTAGTCAAGCAAGATTGATAGCAGATCACACCAGAGAAATGAGTTCCATGGGGAACGGGTTACAGGCAATGGAGGTTACTCAATATAATCAAAGGAATAGTTTTCAAAACATGATGGATGCCCTAGAGGAAGAGCATGTTAAGGAGCTAAGCTCTATAAAAGCAAATCATAAGAAAGAAATAAGTTCTATTCAAGAAAACCATAACAGAATGATAAAGGACATGGAAGCTAATCAAGTCTCTCTTAAGAACAAGGTATTAGCTAGAGAAGAAAAGCATGCTGAGGAACTAAAAATCATGCAGACTAATCAGATGACCACCATGCAGGACCATTTGATCGCCATAAAAAAAGTCATGCCAAGGAAATCTGTGCTATTAAGGATGAACATTCTAAACAAATGAATGCCATTGAGGATAGGCTGCAAAGGTTGATTAAGAACATAGAGGTTGATCACATATAACAAATGAAAATTATGGAATCGATGCATGCTGACGAAATGAAGGCCATAAGAATTGAACAAACCACTCTTCAAAGTAAACAACTAAAGATGGAAAAATCACAGGTTTAGGAACTCCAGCCAAGATCGAAGGATCCAATGCAAGAACCTCCCAGCTCACCAAAGCAACCTTCATCTTATTATAAAGAACTCATTGATTCCATTGAGAAATGGTTAAACAAAGATGATCTGGATAGGAAGGAAACTGAAGCAAATCAAATCGAGGTTTGCAGCATTGATCCAGTAGTGTTGACAGAGCAAGGCAATGAAAATAAAGAAGAGCGGGTCACAAAAATCATGGACATTCCAAATCTTCTAGACGAGCGTTGTACAAATCAAGTAGAAAGATGCACACCGACTGCATCAACATCGCATCTTGCCAGGAGCAAGCGTAAAAAGAAAAAAAGAAGAAGGAAGAAGTTTGATGCATCTGATGGCAAAGAGCAACTCGACATTTGGATGATTCAAAGTCCTAACATTTTCAGAATTCAGCATGGCACATCTGAGAAACAACCCACAGACTTGTAGGAAAGTTGTCAGATGCTCAGCATGCACTATGTTGAAGATATCTAATGCCATAGGGCATCTTTCTATAGTATCTCTAACCCTACTCCTTTTTATTTCATGTCATGCGATTGTTTTATTTCACACATTTATATTATGTCTTTTATATTTCAGTTAGTTAGAGTAGATTTTTCTATTCCAATGACATTTTCTATGCATACAAGATGATTTCGATTTTGAATGGATATTTGTTTGATGGACTTCTGTTTTCTTGGATGCAGGATTCTGGGGTTCTCACATCACTTCATGGAAGCAACGTGCCCCCATATGGAGCGAGATGTTGCACTCATATTTGTCTAAATTCCAAGGAAGTGGAAATACAAATTTTTTCAACAGGCTCAGGTCATCTATCAGTAGTCTACATGTCATCGTAAACCCATTATGCAAGTTATGTAATGTAAATGATGCTAGTAAGACCTTGAGTATATGTAACAACCTAGGTAAACCTATTATTTTGGTGAGAGTTTCATCCTATGAGGTTTTTCATCTCATTGATTTATTTGTATTCCTAAACACGGATTGTCAACAAAGTTTTCCCTCCAACCTCACCCCAAAGCTAGAGTGGAATTCTTCGTCAAAGTCTTAGGTGAGTCATAGTGTTCTAGTCGAGTCTTATGTAAAAGTGATTTGGGAATAATTTAAACTAGTTGGCTAAACTATTTTATTACAAATCACTTGGTCTACTAGATCCTGTTGTCTCGCAGAATTGAGTATGTGTCTTGAGGGTCTAAACCAAATGTGTATTCCCCCTTTGAGGGTTGTAAATGTAAACATCTTCTGTAAATGAGGATGGGAAAAATATGAAATCCCCTTATGTGTAAATTAATTAATTTTTCTGGCAAAAAATTAAATAAATTTTAAGTCAAAAAATTAATTAATTAGAGTCAAATTAAATTGTTTTAAGAAAATTAATTCTCCAAGTGGAAAAATTCGTGGGTCTTAAAAGTAGCAATTTTTAAAGGTCCTCCACCAAGAGAATATTGTATATTTCAAGAAAATTTGGACCCTTGGACCTTGGTGGTTAAATCAAAGCCAATTTTTTTAAGAAATTATGGAGTTAAATGAGAAATTCGAAAAATCCTCAAAAATTAAAATTCAACGGCCAAGATTAAAAGATATTCAAGAATTTATCAACGGCTATAATGATCCTAGATAGGAATACAAGTGATAACAAGCAAATAATTTGTGCAGCAATTCATAAAAATGAAATACACATTAAGCATCCACATAAACGCTGTAAATAGGGAACTACTGAGCCATTTTATTAAGTTTCTGAAGGCAAAATACAATAGATAAGAAGATGGTGCACCTAGGTTTGTCTCAATGGACAAGCATGACCAAATCTAGGTGGGAAAATGGCTGAGCTGAAAGTTGCCCAACTGCTGCACCAATTTGCACTACGTTGCCTAGAAAACTATCTCTCTACTGAAGTTCGAATGGCTAGAGAGTGCACTTACACTGTCCAGAAATTTATGTGTTTTGGACCCCGGACTCTTTGGCCTAAACCCAGAAAAGCCCAGAAGGGACTTTGGCTAGTTTAGATCAATGTTGCACGAAGCGCCCCCCCCCCCCCCCCCCCCCCCCTACGGTTCCAAGCCCGAAGCGCGTCCCGTACATAAGCGCCTAAGAAGCTTGGTTGGAAGCACGCTTCCGAATTTTTTGCCGCTTCCTAGAAATTTGGAAGCGTGGTACGGAAGCGCCGAAGCGCGCTTCGTACGGCGCTTCGGGCGTCGTAAGCGTCGCGCTTCGGAGGAGGAAGCGTACACTTCCCGTACGCTTCCAGAAAAGCTTCCGAAAAAGTGTTTAGAAAATTGTTTTTTTTTTATTTTTATTTTAGGTGAGTTTGCTTGTTGGGGGTGGGTCCACCTTGGGTTAGGGTGACGAATGAAGGCAAAAAAAAATATAAATATAACAGATGCTCCCTCATGGTAATGTTAAATTCTTATTTTTCATTTTCATCCTTTTACTTAAATTTTTAACATTACCATGAAATGGCTCAGGATGTTTGAGAGTGGTTCCAGCCTCATTGGACTTCATATTGAGAAAATAGAATTTCATATCCTATTCAAAATTCAGCAGACTTAACAGTTTTCAGGAATTCA
>APFE031735342.1:4276-14396 GCA_000404065.3 Pinus taeda | reverse complement strand
GTAGAGGCAAAGGCTAGACAAGAGGAGAAGAATCTAGATTCTAGATGGTTGATGCTCGAATAATTAATCATTAATGTACAATGGATGTTATATCTATCTTGAGTTATGCAAAAATATGCCTGTTTTCATGTCTTCTACAATTAATTTGGTATTTGGGATGTTTGTTTTGAGTATAAATGCAAAAAAAAAAAATATATATATATATATAGCAGACGCTTCCGCGGACGCTTCGCTTCCTAGATTTTTGGAAAATGATGCTTCGGCGTCCCCGCTTCCAAAAAACGCTTCCGCTTCGTGCAACATTGGTTTAGATTCTTGAATTTCGACCCCCTTGGAGCCCCACTCCAGTTGCAGCTGCAAAACTCGGCCTGCTGGAAACTGCATGTCAATCCTTTCGAAAATACCCACAAAGTGTTGGGTTCACCCTTGCTATCCAACCCCTGACTTCCCGAATGAGATTTTGGCCAAAATCACCTACTCCCAAGACCCACGAAAATTGCAAAGTGGCCTCTACGCTGTCCCTCAGGCAAGCAATTCGAACTGCCAGAATGTTGGCTCAGCTGGTTGTAAAACCTAGCAAGAGTGTTGGTCTATTGCTGCTACCTCAGCTCTCTAACTCCCCGGCAAACAAGCTAATCTCTGCTAGCCTCTATCTATGTTTGTGTATTCTCTAGCTTCCCAAAAATACGCACTCCCTGCTCTGCACTGGTTAATGGTGCTTTGTCACTACCCTGGAACTCCTGAAATCCTTCTAGAACTGCCTACCTAGGGCAAGTACGGATGGTCCCCCGAAGTAGAGGTTGAATTTCCTGCTTGAGAAATTCGTGGCTAAATAGTCGGTTGCCTCAGCTAAACAACAGAGTGAACAGTTGAGTAGTTTGTTTGCAACTGTGAAAGATGAAACCAAAATGAGAGTTTCTCCCTCCTTATAACTCCTTGGGCCACCTTAGCCTCATGTGGGCCCCTCCATCCACCCATTCGACTTTCCCTCCAAGCTATTCGAATAGGCTAATTCGAACTCCCATGTGGGTGGCCTCCACATTCCACTAGCAACCAAATAAAGTCGATTTACCTCCTAAGTCCCTAAGTCGAAAGTCTGGGGACCTCTTCCTTAGTAAAATCTGTGCAAAATTATGTAGCAGAACCTTATTACAAATGTGTTTGAGAAGAGACATGATAGTCCTCCCCTCCCAAATGTTGTTTGCCCTCAAGCAACCTCAAAGTTGGGTGCTCCAATATGTGCTCACCCTCCCAGGTGGCATCCTCATCCAGCAAGCTCTTCCAATGCACCAAGAACTCCTTGATGGTCTTGCTCCTCAGTTTCCTTTCCCTGCTCTCCAAAATGGCCTCTGGTTGCAACACCAAGTGGTCCTCGTCATCTAGTGGGGGTACGTCAGCTACTGCTGCCACCTGTGGTCCCAAGTTCCAACACCATTTTAAGGCATGAGACATGAAAAACGTTGTGGATCTTGCTCCCCTGAGGCAAATCTAGCTCATGGCCACATCCCCACTCGTCTAATCACCCAGTAGGGCCCATAGCACCGTGGTTGTAGCTTCTTGGCCCCCTTCTGTTTCAGCGTGGACTGCCTGTAAGGCTGCAACCGGAGGTATACCAAGTCCCACTCCTCAAAGTGTCTCTCTGTCTTGTGTCGGTCTATGTATACTTTCTGTTGATTTTGGGTTGTCACTAGATTAACCTTGAGAGCCTTGAGGATATCTTGACTCTCTTAGACCTAGTCTTAGGCCTTTGGGGCCCAACTGTCTCCAAAAACAATATCAGCAAAAGACAATGCATCGTATCCATATAGAGCATGGAAAGGAGTCATACTGATGGACATGTGGAGCGTGGTGTTGTAGTAGTACTCGCTCAGATGCAACTACTAAATCCAAGTCCTCTGTTGATCGGTCACGTAGTTCCTCAAGTACCGCTCCAGCCACTGATTAACTCTCTTGGTCTGGCCATTTGTCTGAGGGTGATAGCTGGTGCTAGGAGTGAGCTCAGTCCCAACCAGTCTGAAGACCTCCTGCTAAAAACCTCCCATGAATCTGTTGTCTCTGTCGCTCACTATGTTCTTGGAGAGCCCATGCAATCTGAAAATCTCCCAGAAGAATAGTTTTGCAACTTATGCAGCTGTGTAATTGGTGGGGATGACGAAAAAGTGGGCAAATTTGGTCAACCTCTCAACCACTACGTAGATGCAGTCCTTCCCCTGCAATGTCAGAAGCCCTGTAATGAAATCCATCGAAATACTTTCTCATTTCCCCTAAGGGATGGGAAATGGCTGTAGCAATCCTACGGGGTGGATCAGTTCCCCCTTGTTCCTCTGACAAGCCTCACACACCCGTACGTGCTGCAGCACGTCCCCCTTGAGGCCCTTCCACGTGAATCTCTCCCTTACGCCATATAAGTTTTCCAGAACCCCTGGTGACCGGATAGTGGTGAATCATGTGCTGTCTGGAGCACCCTCTCCCCCAAATGCGAGTTGGGCACTAAGAAAATGCGCCCCTTGTAATAGATGACCTCATCCATCACTTCGTAACGCTCATCTGCATGGCTACCCTCCAATATCACGCATGCACTCTTGTCTTTAGAGTACTCCACCAACAACTGAGCCTTCCAATCATGGCATATGCTCATGAGGGATAACTCAACTGGTCTTCGAGATAGAGCATCAGCCACCACATTGTGCTTTCCCTGCACATACTCTATATCGAAGTCATAGGCCTGTACCTTGCTGACCCATTTCTGCCACCTGTCATTGAGGCCCTACTGTCCCATGAAATGTCGGAGACTATTGTGATTAGTGTTAACTCGAAACCGATTGCCCACCAAGTACTGACGAAACTTGGCAAATGCATGCATAATGGCCAACATCACCTTGTCATATATGGAATATTACAACTCATGCAGTAGGAGCTTCCGACTCTCGAAAGCAATGGGATGCCCCTCTTGTGACAATACTGCTCCAACTTCTACACCAGATGCATCACACTCCACCGTGAATGGCTGGGAAAAATCCAGAAGTGCTAAGACCGGGCAACTGCTCATCACCTCCTCGAGGCAGTCGAAGGCAACCTGTGCCCCATCAGTCCATGCGAAGGGCCCTCTCTTGGTCAAGTCGGTCAAGGGCGTTGCCAGCTATGAGAACCCTTTAACAAACTTTTAGTAGTAGGTGCAAATGCCCAGGAAGCCGCTCAATGCAGTCACATCTCGGGGTACTGGCCAATCTCGGATGGCCTTGATCTTCTCCTCATGGACCTTCACCCCATTAGCACCATTGATATGCCCTAGGTAGAACATCTCTGTCAACCCAAACTCGCACTTGGAGAGCTTGGCATAAAACTATTGCTCCTCCAAAATCCGTAGTACCTCCTCCGAGTGTTGGAGGTGTTCCTCCCATGTCCGGCTGTAAATCAAAATGTCATCGAAGAAAAGTAGCACATACCTCCTCAACTGTCCCCGGAAGACATCATTCATGCAAGACTAGAAGGTGGTCGGGGCGTTGGTCAGCCCAAATGCCATGACAAGGAACTAAAAGTGCCCATAGTGGCACCGAAAAATTGTCTTAGGGATATCCTGGTCCCTCACCCTGATCTAGTGATACCCTAAACGCAAATCAATCTTAGAGAAGTACTTGGCTCCTCTAAGTTCATCCATTAGCTCATCTATGCGGGGAATAGGGTACTGGTTCTTTAGTGTCTTCCGATTGAGGGCCCTGTAGTCAATGCACATCTGAAGGTTCCATCCTTCTTCTTCACCAGTACTACTAAAGAAGCGAAGGGACTGGAACTTGGCCTGATGTGGCCTAATGCTAGCAACTCCTGGATGGCTTTCTCTATCCCGATTCCCGTCCTTATAGGATTTGGGATGCCTATAAGGGGTGGTGATCACTGTCTGCACACTCGGCTCCAACTCAATAGTGTGCTCAAACCCCCCGTTTGGTGGCTACCCTGGAGGAATGTCCCCAAACACCACTGCGTACCTGTCCAGCAAAGCCTGTATGTCTGTCGGTGGTGGTTGATCCTGTCCCCCAGACTCTAAGATCCTTACCTCAACTACCCATGCAATTCCCCCATGTCGTAGGTATGCCTTCATCCTGTGGACCGAAACTGTCTGAGGTGGATCCGACCTAATGAACTCCATCTCTGGCTTCCTCCAATCCATTGTGACTCGCCCAAGGGAATACATTCACTCGACACCCATCACCACTTTGGTGTCTGGCACATCGACCACCCAAGAGTGATTCGTCATCGAGTAGTTCCCCATAACTACTGTCAAGGAGGGCACATATCTAGTGCACTGTATGGCACAGTCACCTGGTACTAGGACTAAAAAGCCCTCTAGCTTCAGTCGTGGTGAGGCCCCTCCTCTGCACCAACTGGGCATCTATGAACTTGTGTGTAGCCCCATTGTCAACTAGAACTGATACCCTCTGCCTCTGTACAGTGCCTCTGATCCTCAATGTCAAAAATTTGGGAATCTCGCATAAGGAAGCAAGGACTCCCCCGGCTGGAGCAAGGGATGCCCGACCCTGTGGAGGTGGTGGTGGTGGCCCTCTATCAGTCGGACTCTCACCCTCTGCCACACCACAATCCTAATCCACCTCGTCCTCTTGGTCACTGTCAGAAAAAACCTCAATGTAGTGTGCTCTGCCGGGGCCCGGTAATGCATCGACGGCCTGGTGTCCAGGGCTCCCTACATGTGAAGCACAACTTCCTCCTCCTGAGGTCCTTTCGTGTCTCATCATCTAACTGCCCCCTCCCCTGTGTGGTCCTCTAAGGTGGAGGTCTAGTCTCATGCCCCTTTTGTGGAAAAGGGGTCCGTGCAGTAAACGGTGCTTTAGTCTTATGGATGGTCCCCTATAGATCTTTAGTGCACATGACTGCTTCCTGCAGCGTGGAGGGTCTACATGACTTCACCAGTCCACGTAGGGGCTCAAGCAAGCCCTCAATGAAGATATACACCCTCCTTGCCTCGGATACATCCAGGACCATCACTCACACTCGCAGAAATTCAAAGATGTACTGCTCTAGGTTGCCTGTTTGGCGCAGTTGGGTCATCCCTCTGAAATGGGCGCCTCTGGATATCTTTGATCAAAACGCTCCACCACCCTCCTGGTGAAGTCCTCATAAGAAGCCACGTGGGCATGCCCTAGCATGGTCAAGCCATGAAACCACCAATCATGGGCTTCCCCCTCCATGTGCGGCATGGCCATCTTAATGGCTTCCTGCTCTGTCATCTAGTTGAGTTGGAAGTAGGTGTCCATCTTCTCAACCCAAGCCCAGGCTGTGCACTTGGCAGTGCCATTGAGAGTAGGGAAATGGATCCTCCCTATGGTCCTCTGTAGCTTGTAGTTCTGGGTCCCTTGTCCCTCATACACCTCGTTCTTCTCACTTTGCTTGAGCTTGCAATAATCCCTGAAGGAGAGGGCTTCTTTAAAGTCTTCATCCATAGACTGCCACTTTGAAGTAATCTCCCATCTAAGGTGGGTCTTCCTCCCTTGCAGGCTCAATTTGTGCTACTAGCACGAAGGAAGGTAGTGTAGCACCAGTTGGCACACAGGTTGGAGGGCGCCACGCTGCTGGTGAGGGATGATCGAATGGCTGAGAGGCCCCAGAATTTTCCCCAACCAGAAACCCTCTAGGAGTGGTCCTCCCTCTGTTTTGTGGCTTGATCTCTTCCAGCATGTCTATCTAACCCTTGGCTAAGTCATTCAGGGCCCTCATGAGTCTGTCGAAAACTATCTCTTCCCTGCTCTTGGGCTCTACCATTTCCTCCTCTTCTACTGGTGCTTTCCCTCTATCCTTCGTGTCTGGAGTAATCTCCAACTATTTTTCTATGCTCCGGTACCTTTGCCTTCGGTAGGTGATGTTCTGCTGCTCCCCTTCTCTCATAGGAGACAACCCCCACAGCTGAGCCAAGAACTAGGCTTTGATACCACTATAATGATCCTAAATAGAAATACATGTGATAACAAGCAAATAATATGTGCAGCAATTCATAAAAACGAAATACACATTAAGCATCCACAGAAAAGTTGTAAACAGGGAACTGCTGAGCATCCACAAAAAAATTGTCTCAATGGACAAGCATGACCAAACCCAGGTGGGAAAATGGTTGAGCTGAAGACTGCCCAGTTGTTGCACCAATCTGCACTACACTGCCCAGAAAACTACGTCTCTACTGAAGTTCGAATCGCTAGAAAGTGCACATATTGCCCAAAAATTTATGTGCTTTTAACCTCAGACTCCTTGGACTAACCCCAGAAAAACCCAAAAGGGATTTTGGCTGGTTTAGAATTTTGAATCTCGACCCCCTTGGAGCCCCACTTCAGTTGCAGCTGCAAAATTCGGCCTACTAGAAACACTCTATCAATCCTTCCAAAAATACCCCCAAGTGTTGGGTTAACCCTTGCTATCTAACCACTAACTTCTCGGATGAGCTCTTGGCCAGAATCACTTGCTCCCAAGTCCCACGGAAATTTGCTAAGTGGACTCTGCGTTGTCCCTCAGCCCAGCAATTCAAACTGCTAGAATGTTGGTCTATTGCTGCGACCTCATCTCTCTAACTTGCCAAAAAAGAAGCTGATCTCCGTTGACCTCTATCTCCCTCTCATATTCTCTGGCTGCCCAGAAATATACACTCCCTGCTCTGCGCTGGTTAATGGTGATATGTCACCGCCCCAGAACTCCTGAAATCCTTCTGGAGTTGCTTCCCTAGGGCGAGCGCTGATGGTCCCCCGAAGTAGAGGTTGATTCTCCTGCTTGAGAGACTCGTGTCTAAACAGTCGATTGACTCAGCTAAACAACAGAGTGAATAGTTGAGTAGTTTGTTTACAAATGTCAAAGATGAAACCAAAATGGGAGTTGTTCCCTCCTTCTAGCTCCTTGGGCCTCCTTAGCCTCATGTGGAGCCCTCCATCCACCCGTTCAACTTCCCTCCAAGCTTTCTGAATGGGCTAATTCGAACTCCCATGTGTGTGGCCCCCACATTCCACTAGCAACCAAATACAGTCGATTTACCTCCTAAGTCCCTAAGTCGAAAGTGTGTGGTATTCTTCCTTAGTCAAAATTGTTCAAAATTGTGTCGCAGCACCCTGTTACAAATGTGTTTGAGAAGGGACAGGACAATGGCCGAGATTACTTTGACAAAGATCAAAAAAACTAGATGTTATTTTTCCACTTGGAAGATTTAGCTATAAATTAGAGAGTCTTTTGAGTCTTTAGCACGATGATCTCTGGCTAGAAAATTGTTGTTGAAGGTTTCGTGTAAACTATTGTCCCGTTGGAAACTATTTTTTCTATCATAATAAAGACTTTGGGGTGCAATTTCAAGGTGTTCCATGTTCATGATTTGTGGTATGTACTAACTACTGGCTTTCCTATGTTGTGTTGAATATTGGTAAGATCTGTTTTCATTAGATGGAGATAAAATCATGCTATTGATAGTTTTGAGCTAACCTTAGGTGGTTTGATTCCTCATATGATTAACAGATTGTCTTGAGATAAATACATAGTGTTTGCAGGTACTTCAGTGCTTGGTCTCTAAGTTCACAAACTTGGGCAGGAATTATTTTGCTTCGATCCCAAATATTTGTATGGTGGATTTAATCTTCGCTAAGGCTATAGTGTGCATTGAGTTTCTAAAGTATTTTTAGTCATTCATCAAAGAAAAAACTCCATAAAAAGAGAAAAGAAAAAAATTCTCAAAAAAATTATTTCAAAACCCTTGTATATTTGAATTTTGTGAATAGATTTGTAAATTATTTTTGCTAATTGGGGTTTTGAGTTTTTTGAGATTTTGTATATATTTGGGGTTTTAGAGTTTTGAAATTTAAATTTATTTTTTCTTATATTGGATATTTGGGTTCCTATTCTAAATTTGTTTTAGGGTTGAGGAAAAAATTGGAATTGGAGACCTCTGAAACCCTAGACGTTTAGGGTTTTCAGGCTATTTTTGCAGGTTGCTTATTTTCAAATCGGGGAAGAAATCCATTTTCTGAAGGCCCTAGCCCTTACCCAACATAAAAGGCTAGTGTTTGGGACCCTTTTTGCAAGCATTAAGAAGGTCATAAGCCCTACAAGGGCTAGATTTCATTGCAAACAAATGTTTCTTCAAGGGATTGGCATTTTATCGCTAACAATTTGTTTTGCAATGATTTTGGGGTTAACATTGTGTTTTAAGTTGGTCCTCCTCATTGGAAGTCGTTGTAGCCATCTACAAGGCCCCAAGGCCTCTCAATTTGCTATTTAAACCCTAGTTTCTCATTGTTTTACCACTGCTATAATTTTTATTTTTAACAATGATATATAAACCCTAAAATCACATTTAATTTGGTCAAAATAACTCAAAATTGCAAAATTTGAATTTTCCTAAATTTTGGCCATTTGGGCATTTGGTTATCTAGCCTAGATATGATTCTTTGCTTGCTGGAATTTTACTGCATAATTGAGTATATAAAATGTGAATTTTTTCTGTATAATTCAACTAAAAGGCTCAACATTTCAAATTTTCAGTTTTGGCAATTTTTTCCAAGTTCTTGGCATTTTTCGACATTTGTTCAAGCACTAATAGCTCACTGGTTTTCTGATTTCTTCACTGTTGTACCAAGTCTTTCAAATCTAGGATTTTTTTAGTATCACATTCTAAAAGCCCTAAAAACTTGATTTTTTCAATTTTGATAATTTTTTTCCTGGTGTTGGGCATATTGGGCATTTGTTGTAGCATCATTAACTTGTTGATCTAATGATTCGTTTACTGCTATAATATGTTACTTCAGATCGGACATATCACTGAATACTCCATTTTAAAGTGGGTTAAATTCATAAATTTACTCCTTGGCCTAAACCCAGAAAAACCCAAAAGGGTTTTTCGTTGGTTTAGAATCCTTAATTTTGACCCCATTGGAGCCCCACTCCAGTTGCAGCTGCAAAACTCAGCCTATTGGAAATTGCTTGTCAATCCTTCCGAAAATATCCCCAAATTGTTGGGTTAACCCTTGCTATCCAATCCCTAACTTCTCGGATGAGCTCTTGGCCAAAATCACCTGCTCTCAAGCACCACGAAAATCTACGAAGTGGCCTCTGCACTGTCCCTCAGCTCAGCGATTCAAACTGCTGGAATGTTGGCTCAGCCGGCTGTAAAACTCAACGAGAATGTTGGTCTCTTGCTGCTCCCTTGTTATAGACTTTTTTGGGCACTGCAACCCCAATCATAAATGTCCATAAACTAAGGGCTCCTAAGTCCCTAAAAGTGTTGCTTCACTACCTAAAAGAACAAGGTCAGCTAATTACATCATCTCCCAGAAGTTCTCCACTAAAAACTGCTCAGAAATGGTCAAAGCTGGACCATAATGAATACCCAGTGCAGAGGGTGCGATGCATATCACCTTCCCAGTGTAAAGGATGCGATGCATACTGGAGGGCCCCTCTGTAGGGTGCGATGGACGAGAATGGACAAATGGCAGAGACAGTTTGCGAGGTGGAAGATCATAGAATCTTCCAGAAGCTTCCCCTCTGACACTTGCCTCTGTTTTCGACCACGGATGAGTAAGAGATTATTAGTCTCCAAGTGGAATCAAGAACTATCAGAAAGAAGACACTAATCAAAACCCTAGAAGATGACTCGCCCCCCTACAATCATCTATATATGGATCCCTCATCACAGAGATCCAAAGGCTGGAATCTTGTATCTTGTAGAGAAGTGTTGTTGGTTTTCTGGTGAAACTTCATAGTGTTTGTTGGGTGATCTAAACTTTTACTTGAGGTGAAGAAGGGCTTTCTTGCTAGAGGATGATGTTGGGTCAGAACTATTGGTTGTAATCCTCTTGCTATTCTTGATATTAATAAAGCTATTCAAGTTTTCCTCCATATTCTTGTATGTTTGATTGTATATGCATTTGTGTGGTTAATACATAGTTGGTCCTGTGTTATTTATGAATATAGATCTCTATTCTTCGATAGTATTATGCTGCTTTGATTCCACAAGTGCTCTTTGAAGCTGGGCAGACAAAGAAGAAGCGGCAAAGATCTATCAGGAAGAAGAGGAACCAAGCGCAAGACTAAGGTTGGTGTCCTTTGTTCCACTCTTATCTATTTTCATAAAGGAAAACGAAAGTAG